>JALPQI010004497.1:0-65212 GCA_025490895.1 Thaumatotibia leucotreta
ATATACTTAAAATGTTTATTTCATAAAAATCATCATGTTGTACAGACACTTAGTCTAACCTACAAATTTATAGATTATGTGCTAAGATTAATTTTTATTAACATTTTGTATTATTCATAATTTCAATGTAGGTAAATTGTTTAGATCTATTACAAACTTTGACTGTTTATACAATTTTTCACTAGTGATTTCAGTTTATGTGGCTTTTAGAAATTTCTACTAGGCTGTCTACCACAGGTCTAGGAAATCCATTCAGGATATGAGGTAGGTAGCTGGCTCGACCAGACTCTTCTGCCATAGAAGTAGTTGCTACTAATAGGTACATGTAAATACTGTGTTTTTCAGTATTCTGAGGTTAGGTCGTCTATCATTCGTGACTAGGTTTTCCAGCTCATGTCTGTAACTATTCTAGTATAAATGCCATGTCGGCTTTATCATACACATTCAATATTCTACAATGCTTAAATAAATTATCGTAGTTATTTTTGTTTTTATATGTAATTTTAGTGGTACAATTGTTTTCAAAATTCTTAACTGGATGTTATATATTCATTGCAAATGGGTTTTGTGCGTTCTGCCAGAACTAGATATGCCATAGTTTATCACTGAGTCAGCCATGGCCATGTATATAAGACGGAGTGTGTTATATGTCATTTTGTTTTTAAGAATTGATAAGTTACTAAGTATAGCTCTTAATTTTTTACATACATGGTCAATGTGCTGACACCAGCTGAACCTATCATCTATAATCAATCCCAGGTACATATCCTGTTTGACTATCTAGGGGCTCACAGTCACAGCTCATGCTTGGCCTGTGCAGACAGGAATGATTGTGGGCTATAATTTTGGGAGTTATGCTGGATTTGAGGAATGGTGAAATTTATGTATTGCATAAAATATCATTCAAATGCGCTAAATGAATAAAAAAGGTTTGGATGAAGGAAACATGTAACAATGAGAAATAATATCGTCCTATTACTGCAAATACCTGTTATCTGCACGAATCAGGTTTTGGCAGAATTTAACTATCATAATAATTATTTTTCATTTTAGAATAACATAATACTTGCACATAGCTGGTATTTGCAGTAATAACACGATATATACCTATGATTTTATATATAAAAGATACATAAATTTTTAGGCATAGAAGATAAGTGTGTAATGCGTTAATAAACATTAACATGAACATGATCATTAAACAAAAAAAATTTCACAATGTAAAGGTGCTTTCTGACCAAACGAGCATTCGCTATTCTATCCCCCACTCTACGAAATTCGATCGTTACACGAAACGTGATTCGTTGATTTCCTATAGTGGGGGATAGAATAGCGAATGCTTGTTTGGTCTAAATGCTCCTTAATAATACAGTGAATCATTTTTTTTTTATTTAAAACAGACAACGATATACATAATGAAAAGCTGCAAGAACAATACGGAAAGTAGGTAGTTCACCAGCCTCATTGACCTACAGAACTTCTGAGCAAGAAAATTAGAGGAGCAACCAATCTATAACAATACTAAAGGCAAAACAAAAATGATAAATATGATAATTGATAACAAATAGCTCGACAACCACCACATATACCACAAAAATTACGAATTTCTTTTAAAATGAAATAGAACTATGAAAATGGATAAACTCGCGTAACATATTAATTAACTTTAACTTCATTCCGACGTTTCGAAAGTTAATTAAGTTAATTAATATTCCCGAGTTTATACGTATCCGTTTTCATAGTTTTATTTCATGAGCATACCTAGATATTTTTCTAGCACAATCAAGGGATTGAAAAAATAAAACATCGACACGTAATGGTTATCGATAAGTAAGTACACCCTCTTCTCATCAAGATCCTAACTTTGTAAAAACGGGTAACTAAGAAATACAGAACATACTTTGGCAATTTTTTTTTTCATGTTAATTATTTCCTATGTCGCTACAATATTTTATATTATTCAGTTTTGTTTTTACTAAATTACACATTACAGGTTAAATTACGTGTCGTTATGAATTTGTATCTTTTTTAAGTTACCTGTAAGATACTGCACAGTATTTATTTTTAAAATTTAATGTTATTAGCTATTAACTATTACTATAAGATTTATCGATAAGAGTTAAGTCGATGTTTGGTCAATCTCTTGTTCTTGCTAGAAATATATCTAGGTATATTCATGAGTAATCCTCGCGGTAACCAAAGAAAATATTATGAATTTCTTTTAATTTTACTTTTTTACTCTGTTTAGATTAGATAAGAGTATATATTCTCGTCGGACACAGTAAGTAGGTGATATATTAAAAAAAAGAGGTTTGAAATGTGTCAGATGTGTGAATGTGTGTGTGTAAATATATTTAATGTTGCTGAGAGCGATTCCAATCCGGTGATTTGTTAACTCGATTTCTTGAAGATATTTTATTTACGTACTTCGCTACAACGCTTAATAAGAAATTATCGACGTTTGATATTTGGATTTGGTATCGATGCTTACCTAAGCACTTAACATCGTTTGTGTAATTTTTATTTAATGTACATGTTACGTTCAATATTTAAAAAATGATTTTTAATACTCATTGCGTAATTTGTACGTTCGATATCAGTTTAATAATTCAAATAGCTAATCGCCTGGCTGCACTCGACTTATATTATACTGCCAGCAGTTTTTCACTTTCCCACATTGCAAAGGTCAAATAACCATTGCAAAGCTTAAATAACCAAAGTCCTATATCATTAAGGTTAAGTAAAATCCGCTACCTAAACCCCGGCTCAAATTAAAGAATATTTTTTAATGCTTGCAATAAAATCGGCGCAGTACGTCTACACAACTGACTCAAATGTTGGCTCCGTTTGAGCAATCAACTCGCTCGTCGTGATCCAATTATGTACAATTCTCGCGCGCGACGATACGAGCAGTATTACATGGTTGCGGTTCAGTACGGTTACTCTGAACATCCTACTTGGTACTCAAACGACTTCGACTAAATTAATTGAACATATTGCGAAAACACAAACCAAATTATTTATTAACTAAATATTTTGATTTGTACTTTTAATTTTTCTCCAGTAGTCACACTACTTAATACTACATGGTGTTACGCGAGCATTGCGAAAGATTTTAACTATGCATTCTAGACATCAAAATAAACAAAAAATATTATGAGACCTAATGTCAAATACACCAAAAAAAAATTTTTTTTTCTTTTTTTTTAGGCCGATTTGAATACTTTTTAACATTTCCAGTACTTTTTATCATAACAACAATTTGTTTAAATTATTTATTTCAATTGTTTTTTTTAGGTACCTAGAGGTTATTTCGTCAAGTCTATTCGTATTTTTTGATGGTCAAGCAAAAGGTGAGGTAATATTAGAACACATTGTGGTAGCATTGTAATCCAAAAGAAGTTAAATGACGAATTACGTCGAAAAACTTATTTCGAAAAAAGGTTGATTATCTCTGAAACCAAGCCGAATCCAGGAAATTTAAAATAACATTAAAGACTCTAAATATGGTCAGGAATCCAGCATTAAAATCTTTCGGAGTGCTGACGTAACACCGTGTATGTAAATTATAAATATTAGATGACTTATACCAAAGAAAAACGACCAAGATCACCTATGTTCGAGGTGGGGATCGAACCCACGTACTCAGCTTTCGCGGCTGATGCCTGTACCCCTCGGCCACTCGGTCTTAGCAACCACCGGTCAAATTTCTCGGGTATATGCAATCCCTTACAAGGCTAGGCGCCTTGACCATTATCTAAGGGCAAGCAATACATGCCTGCACCTCCTATTAGAATACTTTACAGTTTTCTAGAATAGCTAGAGAGAGCTGGTGCTGCCATCTATTGAACATATTGCGAAAACACAAATCAAATTATTTATTAACTAAATATTTTTATTTGTAAATTAATTGAATAACAGGCATTCGACCATACTAACACATGCAGTCTACCCCGCGCGCATACTCAAATAGCGGCTATTGAAAATATCAAACGCGGAAATAAAAATTGGTAGCGTAGGAGATAAAGAACAGTCAGAAACGATTCTTATATTAATGTATACCTGAATCAAAAACGTTTTCTGATAACAACTAATGCATATTATATGCATCATTTTATGCCAAATATTACAATATAAGAATTAAATTGCCTTCATTATGTTCATATTTTTTTATTACTTTTGATCTGGCAGCATTAGGAGGAATTCAGTTTCTACTGTTTTTAACTAATATACTGCTGCAATGTCGATGTTGATATTTTGAACCATTTGACACCCTGACGTGTGAAAAAGAATTTGATAGCAAAGAGGTTTATGTTTCTAAGACTGATTGAGAAGCATACATTCCTCACGTCGTCACTTTAATGACATTAGGTACATAATTCGCTGCTTTGCGACAAAACCGTGATACCTAACTCCGAAGATTTATTTTACTGAGAACTATCACAATTTTTCGCCAGGCACCGTTATTGCCGCTAGATACAAACGATCATCAAACACTTATTAGTTGATGGCTACGTTTTGGGTTGATAGCCACGTAGATACTTTTTCAATTGTATCATCATCATCATCATCATATCAGCCGAAAGACGTCCACTGCTGAACATAGGCCTCCCCCAAAGATTGCCACAATGACCGGTCCTGCGCCACCCGCATACAGCGGACTCCTACGACCTTCATCAGGTCATCGGTCCACCTTGTGGGGGGGCCTACCCACGCTACGCCTTCTGGTACGTGGCCGTCACCCAAGAACCTTCCCGCCCCAACGGCCATCGGCCATTCAATTGTATACTTAAATTAAATTTATTGCAAAAAAGTGTACCTACTCAGATGAAAACTCACATGTATCCTTTGTTCTTGTAATCTTATTTCAGGGAAAACAAATTAACTTTCGATTTGTTTGTTGAACTCGATAAACTGGCAAGAATCATTTTCGGCTGTATTTTAAAAATAAATACGTTATTTCAATTAACAACAACGGCGGCTAATTAACCAGTTATATTCCTTAGATAGTAAAAAACTCATAGGTACCTAGACAAAATAAACGTTGAAGAACTATTAATTAACACTTAATTTATCCTTTGGATATTTTGAGACTTTGAGACTACTTTTATTTAATATGTATTTATCATGCTGTAACTGTATTGTTTCGAATTTGGACGTATTTAATCCCAGTAATTTCGACAAACAAAAGATGAAAAACGAAAACTTTTACAGTTTGTCAATTGACCAGCGATATTCAGGTTGATATCGAATTTAAAGGGATTCAGTTAGATCACTTCTTTCCAAACAAAGCAACTAAACGACCAAAGAATCGAGAAAATAACAAAAAAATATATTCAACAGCTTTTGCGGTTGCTTTTGGCGATGCATATTAGGCTTTAGGTCGGACAGATACTCGTAAGTTTAGCAGATAATTTTGTATATTGAAAATTTTATATGATATTTGCATAAGACAATTAATTTTTTTGTCGTGTTCGTTCATATATTTTTTGTTTTGTGATTATCACCTTTCGAAGACGGAAACTATGAAGTTTGTAGTTTACGAATAACGAATTCAAAAATAGAATAAGACGAAACTCAAGTTGCGAAAATACGAAGATTTTACGTGACCGAAATTCAATACGTTGTTCCGAATCTATACGTGAGTTGTGTGCGTGATTTCTGTACGATAACATAGCCAAAGAGGTTCTAGCCAATATTTCACCTAATATATCCTAATATAAAATCAAACCAAATTACTTATCCAAAAACTGTTTGTGGTCAAAATGGCCATTTTCACATAAAAATAAAAGCTTAACCTTCTTTTGATATTAGTTTTTTATTTAAGATAAATAACTAAAATAGCATGCAGCGCTGAAAGTAAAAAAAAACTAAATATGTATAAATAAATAATAATATAGTTATAAATAATTATAGTTTATAAAGTAGTCCAGATCACGATGATAAAATCACCTCTAGATTAGGTCTTGGTCCATTGAACGCTGTATAACGCGGTATAATGTGTTTAATATATGTATATACCTAGCTAATATTGCTTATTATGCAGTAAACTAGTAATATTTGCAGCTAATTAAAAAAAACGCTTGTATCGAAATGTAGATTGTCCACTTCATTGAGTAGTTATAATTTGTGGTTATGTCTCTGTGGAGCAACAGCTACGCAATCAATGATATTATAATAATATAGAAGTATGAAAAATAGTAGATTGTGTCACAAGGGATCAAAATGGTATATTTCCGGCGTGGGCGTATATTGAATCCTGAATGGAGCGACGGATTCCATAGTTGAATCCCGACCGTAGGGAGGGATTCTAAAGTGGAATCCTGAGCGTAATGAAGGATTTAAGCGTTAACGCCCAAGACGATACAATTTTGATACCATGTGACACATACTGATTTCACGCCACTTATGAGAAAAATAAAAGATATATCACATATTATTATTTTATATTTATGCAAATAATCGATTCTTAAGAAATTTTTGTCAATTACGAACGTACTCTTTATTTTCATATTTCATTGTAATTTTTTAGGCTGGCAATAGAAAGTCCTTGAACAGAAAAATGCCACTTTGATCCCTGCCAGCGGGGAAGAAAAGGCCCGTATTCGAATTGGTGGTGTGAAACATGTTTTGTAATACTATTGACATAATAACGTAGCAGTACCAGGATCGCAGCCTTGTGGCTATTTGTAACGCTTACCCATTTTACACAAATCTGGTCCTTTATTCAAACGATGACGTTATGCTCTAAGAGCAATTATTTTAAGTCACCATACACTCGTAGTTGAAGTACCAATATACTTACCTTAACAAAGGCAAAATCGTCCGACTGCACAGAAGCCATAATATTACAATGTAGTAGATACTTTTATGTTACGTAGGTACACAATAGTAGTTTATGTGACTGTACATAATGAAGGGCATTTGCAATGCCTAATTATGTACAGTTGCATACACTACTTTATCTACCCACATATCATAAGCTTCCATGATGCGTTCAGTAACCGCAAATTATGACCGACATTGCAGGATTTTTCTGGGCCACTAAAAGTAATTATTAATAATATAAAACAGAAAAGAAATGTGAAAATGCAGAAATTTATTTGGAACAATAAATAAATTAATTAATTAATTATTTCCACAATTTAAATCCTTTTTCCAACAAAACAAAATAATGGCGGTATTGGCGGTAATGAAAAATTCTCTGGCAGCTGTCATAGTTTTTTTTTAATTCATATCATATCATTCGAAATCTTACTTATATTTTGTTCGAAATTGACACTTAATTTCGAACTAAACGTCATCTCGAGTGATATTAGAATAGAGGCCTAAGCAAATTCCTTTATTTTTCAAAGGTGTTCGAAATTTGAATGAAATAATAATGGACGTAGGCCCCTCCTATAAACTATGCGTATAGACGCATTAGGAGGTAAATGCCCATAATCACCAAGCTAGGCAAGCGGATAGGCGATCGCAGTAATGTGTCTACTTTGATGACGCTGCTGCCCACATCTATTTTTTATCAAATAATGGTCAGTGACACTTGAATCCCTTAGTCGATTCTTACGACATCCGCAGGAGGAGTTGATGTGGTGAAAAATGTATTCTTACTGCCGTCACCACACGGCCTTGGGTAATGTGACACAAATAAAAGAATCATTTAATTCGTTCCCCAAACATTGGGGACGTTTTATTTAGCAAATAAAGTATATTTTTCAATATCATAGCTCTTAGACTACTAATCGTCCTGAACTTCGGACACAAGAATTCTCACATATCGATATTAAGTCGCTAAATGACAAATGCGTAAGCTGCTTGGGACATTGTCGTGACATTAAATACTAGTAAGGTGGAATGACTAGTACCCGACGCTGTATCAATACTCGTCATTATAATTGCTTGAGTTGCCATCGATAAGACAAAACCACCTGACGGTTACTCATACAATAGAGGTTGACTAAGAAAATGTTCAATTTCGAGAAATTTTGATATTGTCACTCTATAAACTAAATACTATTAAAAAAACTAACAAACTCCTCTCCCAAAACACATGTCAATACTTTATGATATATATTTATATATGATTAAAATATCGTAATTCAAATAAATATTCTCTGTTGACATGTTGCGCACTAGTACTTCCACTTTAAGTCCTACTTATAAATAATATGTAGGTACGTAGTGTCTTAGCAAGTTTGTTTTCCTATAGATATTGCTACGGATCTTAAAGTTATTTAAAATATCGGTTGAAGGCCAGAGATTATGGAAACTAATTTTGGACGATTGATTGTTTAATCGATAGATTAGTAAACAACCAAATTAGTCAATTAACACCCGTCTCCGATCCGATTCCTCCCCTCCTTGATTCCTTACTTAGTTAGTTCTAATCTTACAGATATAAACCAAGTCCGAGAAATTCTCTTCACTTAACTAAGCTATCAGAAGGCAAATATAGTTTCGATTACACGCTGAATGGAAATACGTAATGTTTGCACTGAGCTAGTTCACATCTTCCATTATTCATCCGTATCAGAGTTTGTTATGATCGATGTTCTTTGGAAGAAATGAAATTATTGCGTTCTGCAAGGGAAACAATATGTATATTGTATCGTTTTCAATAGACTGCAAGCATTTTGAAAATAAATTATCAAAATAAATAGCAGAATGTTTGTGTGAACGAATTGGGTTTATGTGTGCAGATTTCTAAAAATGAAGTTTTGACAGTTTGAAAATGAGCCTTATATATATGACGTTAAGAGTATTGAAGAAATGGTGAGTCTCACCCTCAAATTAATAAGTTCGTTCTGCAACTATAGCAGGATTTTGTTTAAGAAAAATGGGACGGCTGGCAGAATAGTTATTTGTTATACAAGGGTGCAAAGTTGTATTTTACACGCGAATATGAAATTGAAACACGGGCAAGCGAAAGGATTCTAGTTGAACATAAATACATTCCTGTAGTTGCACACCAATGCCAATGATGGCAATGATAAAGATTAACCTAAGATATTTATTGACAATGTTGACATTTCTGGGTTTAGTTTCGTAATTGCGTCTAGTGATCTTATCATCACATTCATCATTTACCAAAACAAAGGTTACTACTTATGGAATTTTAGGGCTTATGGCATATTATATTAATTAGTTTTATATTTTTCACTACATTCTCAAACAATGTTTTGTTATCTGTCAAACGAATGCTGCTTCGCGCTAAGTTCAAGGTCATTACTTTGCCTCACAAGTGAATTAAATGCGGTTTTACCCGCTCGTATTAAAAGATAAACGAGCGCTATGCGAGCTAGTGAGGGGAAAAATTGTTTTTCAATGTTAATTGGCTTTATAACTTTATGCATCCTAAATATGCTGAAAATATATTTTCCGCAGCATTACTATTCGTTTAGAAGACTGTTATGCGCATCATCATTATGCCAATGTAAATATTGTAAATGATGAATTGTGAAACTTTACGAAATTACTAAGGCCAAATAAGACTACGCGGAAAGTAATTCTGCCCAACGTTACCTCTGCCAAAAATTATTCTACGAATCGAATTTATGACAAATAAAACTCTACAAGACAATAGTGAGCCAAGTTGTAACGTATACTACTAGAGAAATACTAAATGTAATCTTAGTTTATAAGTACAGTAAGGACTAAATAAGTTAAGTTTTGGCGTGCTTCGAAGTTTTAATCAAACAGAACAATGAAATTGGTGGGTTGGCAAAGTAATTTGAGCAATGTACATCAATCAAAGTATTGGTCCGCAGTAACTAGATTTATTTCTATTAAATTTGCCTTAGGTAATAATATTTTCTGCACGTGTGCACGTATCTACTGGCGATGTTCATGTTTACGAATGTTATTGAGAGGTTGATTACGAGACCAATATTATAGGTTTATACCTATACAGTACGAATTCGTTTCGACGATTTCTCTTATTAGAAAGTTTTGAGGATGTTGAGTATACTTGGGGTACAATGTTAAAATAACACACTCTGACTCTGTGGTGCCGTGACATAAATAGGAGACAAAAAAGTTAAGAGATATCAAAATCTTCTTATAAAATCCTAAAACCTATGCCATAGCCAACTTTACGTAAGTTTCTGATCAATGTAACCCCAAGACTCAAAGTAAACCCAGTTTACAGTACCTACGTTTTACTATGTATTTACCGTTGTGACCAAAATTAATATTTTATTTTAAAAAAATGATTCAAAAATCAGAAAAGGTGCACAATTGTTCTACAATATACAGTTCCGGAGAAAAATGGCCGTGGCAAGAGGACAGATGGACATGATATGACAAAACAAATGGATTCCGTTTTTGTCAATGTAGCGGTAACTGAACCTTAAAATGAATATTACCATAATTGTTACTATTTCATTATATAGGTTTTTCGGTTAAACAAATATTTGGAAACATTAAAATTCATGGTCGAATTTAATTTGCCTGGCAGAAAACTGAATTGCACCGTTATGTAAGTAACGCTTGGAGTAACTTCAACACATTTTTACCACTCGGATACAAGGCGTAAAACATTTTTGGCGCTAAAAAGCGTCCAATGCTTGGCAAAAGTTTTAATTGCTCTTCAAATTAATGTTCAGCGGTAGAGCAGCTGAAAACACACGGTCGACTAAAATATTACGATTATTAAGAAATATATTTTGTTACGTACTCTTTATGCAAATTTGGAACTGTTTAGGGTTCCGTACCAAAAATGTACAAAAGTAATCCTTATGGTGCGACACTAACCAGCCATATGTTTGACACATTTATATGATCTCGGAAATATAGACGCCGGCAGGGAATTCCACTCCTTGGCACTACGCATTAAGGAAAGAAGACGCAAAGCGCTTCGTGCGAATAAATGGAATATCTACCAAGTAAGGATGGAAGCCGGCCGTGCGTCTAGAATTTCGATGGTAGAATGGGGATGGCGGAATAAGCTCATGTTGAAATCTTTGCAACAAACCGGCTTGCACCGCCTAACCTGCTCCCGTATGCGCCCGCGGATTTTGTAGCGCTCCAGAGCTACAGACTTGACGTTTTATTTATTAGTGCGCTCAGCGAAGTCCGGATTTTTTAGATGACGCCCATAATTTCACGGAATCTGTTGGTCCATGTTTCAACATTAATGAGAGAGAATCCTCTAGAGTCTAGATATGTTGCTACTAGATCCTAGATTAATTTCGTCGTCATGAGAGAAAGACGACATATGTACGTATGTACGACTTACTTATCCTAATGCTGGCTGTTTTATATTATTACAGAAATCACTCTTCAAAACTTTTGATTAGCTACTTACTTATTATAGTCATGTAGTAAATAGGTTAATAAAAGAAAATTTAGAACAGCGACCCTTAAAAACTGATGAGTAGAAATTAAAGTTACAACTACATTTTTTTTTTTTTTATGCTATAGGTGGCAAACGAACAGACGAATCGCCTGATGGAAAGCGATTAACGTCGCCCATGGACACTCGCAACACCAGAGGCGTCGCAAATGCGTTGCCGGCCTTTAAGGTGGGAGTACGCTCTTTTCTTGAAGGTTTGAAGGTCGTATCGGTCCGGAAACACCGCTTGTTCGTTTTCCAAAGTTTAGCTGTGCGAGGCAGGAAGTTACGAGAAAAGCGCACAGTTGAGGACCGCCAACCATCTAAATGGTGAGAATGAAAACATTGTCGCGTAGGGCGGTGGCGGAAAGAAGCATACATTAATAATGCAACATACAGCGTGAATAAAAATAATATGCATTATGCAGTATAGTAATTACGATCATATAAAGAGTAATGGTATACCATCACATAGTAAAATCCGTTATACAATACGTATATCACTTTAAAAATATATTAGATGAGGCGGTATGCAGGGTGTAATCAGCAGCAGCAGCAGGGTGTTAAGTGTTGCCAGGCCATAATTCCGTAAATATAGCAGATACTAGAAAACTTCTAACTGATATCGAAAGTACGTTACCCAACGAGAAAAATTACACTAATAACTTTTTTTTTAAATAAAATCAGAAATATCGCAAATATTTACTTCAAACCCTTCCATACATTTACCCCCTTATTCATAAACGTTTGTTAACTTAACAAGCCGCTAATAATTGTTTGTCCCTTTTGCTCTTATGGACACATTGTTAAGACCGAAAGGGACAAACAATTATTAGCAGCTTGTTAAGTTAACAAACGTTTATGAATAAGGGGGTTAGTACGTAACCGTTCATTCAAAGAGTAGTTTAATAGGAATATTTTTTATTTTAGAATAAATGTTAGATTAATTATTTCATAAACGGTAGTATTGTTATTTTATTACAATATATTCATACAAATAACGAATCTCTAACAGTTTTATCTGTTATGACACCCGACATTTTTTAAGGCTAGTCGTCATACTAAATATATGGGAGCGTTTTAACTTAGTATTTTAATATTACTCCATCTATTTCGAAAAAGTTATTAATGCAATTTTACTCGTTGGGTAACGCACTTTCGATATCAGTTGGAAGTTTTCTGATATCTGTTATATTTACGGAATTATGGCCTGGCCACACACTTAACGATTACACCCTGTATAAAGGTTAATTTTGAAAAAACAAAATATAGCAAAAGATTATTTACATAAGAACTTTTAATAACTTGATAACACATATTATATAAATCAAAATTATAAAAAAACACGACACACCCGTTCCTTACCTATCTAACATAACTTACATAACATTCTACACTACTAGCTTATTAGGGTAGGTGGATGGTTACTTTTTTGCATTTGTTTATCTATAGGTTGAAAATATCCGTCGCTTAGGTACTCGTATACAATGACTTATAAAAATAAGTAGATACTTACGTATTATAATTTATGACAACATCCCGAACAACGCTTCAATATTTATAAAAAAACCGTCCAATTACAAAAGTCAACAAACTTAAGGCCGACTAATACCGTTTACACGACAGATATAAGGATTTATGTTCCGGGAATAAGGGAAAAAAGGGAATTCCTGAATATCTTAAGTTTAAATCCCAAGAAATCTAAACTGGCTTGTCGGCATGATATCGCCTAACGCAGTCCCAACGGTCTGCCTACGTTGCCCTCATGTCTTAGATCAGAAGATGAAGCGAATTAGAATTTCTGAAGTTATCTAAATACGTTAAACCAAGAACCGGAAACCGTTTTATTTTACGAAACGTTCAATTTCGTTTCTGTTTTCGGTTACAGATCCGTTGTAAAGAGTTACCCGTCTATACCCATTTCGTTCGTTTTTGTAAAATAAATGAATCAATTAAATTGAAAATTAACAAGAACATTAACAAGAAACTTAAGCATTTTCATTCTTCTTTCTGTCTCTTCTACCCTATTCCTAGAGCGATTCACTTTGTCATACTATTTACATCTAAACCTAGTTTAGATGTAAATAGTATGACAGTAGTTTTCGTTGCTTGCAATTTAAATTTTTTTTGGCGTGCAATTTGGTATTTTTTATTTGTACTGTGCTAGAAAGACTTGTAGGTATTTAAGATTTAAGTTATCAAAATCGTGTATACATATTTAGTTATAATGGATTCACAAGAATCAAAAAACTCCTTCCGTACGGTGAACCGCTTTCAGGGTTCCGTAGTAAACTTATAGTTTCGCCATGTTCATCTGTCTGTCTGTCCGCGGAATAGTTCAGTGACCGTTGATGCAGAATGTATTTACATTGAAATTAAAAAAAAAAATTTATTACGAGCAACATTTGTAATATCATATCTTTTGAATGGTAACTTTCTTCTGTAGCAATTATAGTATAATTGCAGCAATTATGTATTACGATCCTGCTACACGTTTCATTTTGCTTGACTTACGCGCCTCGGGTCTGAAGAACTTAGATCGTATCATGTTAAATCGTATAATTGCTAGAGAAGAAATTTGGCAAACAAAAGATAAAAAAATAAATTATAAATGTTGCTCGTCTTAAAAATAATTTCTGCAACAACTGTTAGTACTAGAAAATTGCAATTTCATACATATTAATCACGCCAGCAAAGTGACTACTGTGAGGAGTATCGTAATATACAATAGTACATTGTGTATTAAGGGCGGTAAATAAGAAATTGTAAAGCCCAAGCCCAAGCCGAAGGCACGGGCTTTACTTCACACGAGTTCATAATTTTTGTACCGGCACACACAATGTTTTTCATCCACACCTGTGAGGCAAATAAAGTGAATAAATCAATAAATTTTCTAAAAATTACTATAAAATGGTCCAAATCTCTCAAAATCAGGGATCACTTAAAGGACCATGCGTCAAAATTGCCCCAAGACCAACAAACATGAGAGTTAGATCATTAAATAGGTCTTTAACTTTACTTCATTTCATTATATGGGCACGAAATCGAATTCCATTGCAGAACTGAGATATTCATATATTTGTCAGCCTGAATACGAGCTAATTCAGTAGAAAACCTCTGTAGATTTAGCCACTAGTTTATTTTGGTAGCTGCAGCTACCAGTGATTACCCTTATTTTGTATGTAAAAAAAAGGCTAATGTCAAAAGAAAAAAGAAACTAAGCGAGTGAGGTGGTTAACATACAATCACGTGTGTACAATCTTTTTTTTTACACACTTCGATATCCTAATGATTAACGACCAGTATCTCTGACCTATGAGATATTCATATTTTTGTCAGTGTGAATACAATCTTCACACTGACAAATATGAATATCTCAGTTCTGCAATGGAATTCATCTTGGTGCCCATAGAATGAAATGAAGTAGATTTGAAGACCTATTCAACAATGTAACTTTTAGCTGTGTTGACTTTGGGGCAAAGTTCCATACAAAGTTGGGCATGGTCCTTTATTATTATTACAACAGAAATTCCGGCGCGCGCCGCCAGCGGCGGGCGCCACGCTAGTGCTGTTTATGTTGTATAAAAATCCTAGGGCGCAATGATCCATCTAAGACGCGTATCGCCGCAGCGCATTGACGCACTTACGGAACGGGTGTGATGAAAAATTTTTGTTCGCCTTGCCATATACTTAAATGGCAATATTGACTATCCAGTTTTTTTAAGCATGTGAGTGTAATACGTAATACTGGGTTATTTTTTCATCAGTACAAATACTCTAGGGGGTGTATAAGTAAGTCATAATGAACAACTTTTACTATGGGGCCGAACCTGAAATCGCGAAAAAAAAATCAGCTGTTCCATAGAACTTGTCGACTCATGGTCGTCTGAAATGTATGAAACAGCTGGTTTTTTTTTCGCGATTTCAGGTTCGGCCCCATACTAAAAGTTGTTAATTTTGACTTACTTATACAGCCCCTAGAGTATTTGTACTGGTGAAAAAATAACCTTGTATAAGTTTTAATAATAATATAAAATAAGTTTTTTGAAAAAAAAAGTAAGTAAACCAAAATATGAAAACCACTTACGGAATAGAACTGAAATAATGAAAGACCGCTTAACAGTCCACAATACAATGTAACTATCAATCAATGTATCGGAATCGCGATGTAGCAGTTCGATAGAATAACTGTCAAAAACCGACACACTATACCTAAGTTGAATCGCATTTAAAAGATCATGACAGCTCCAAGGGCTCTTTGCACACCTACAACACTTGACAGGCCGATTATTATGAAACTTCCCATACAATACATTTTCGCGAACGATTTAACGCTTGGCTGAAAGACGGTTTATGCAACAACTCATCCTAACAGTGTTATTGTGTTAACATGGTAACTATTCGCTTCCGCTCATAATTTGCAGCACGTTTTATCTCCAACAACATGATTTACAGCGGCGGCTGCCAGTTTCGTCCAATTTACAGAATACCCCACCCTAATAAAACACCCCATGTGAGCAACAAATTCCCGAAGGCTCACCGTCCGCGCCAATTAATCTGGCACACGATACCGGATTGAAAAAGGTCAAGTTTTGCGGTTCACACAAATAGCAGCCTAACCTTCGCCTAAATAAATAAGATCTTGCCTCCTTAGAAAATTAAAAATTCACGGCGAACGATTTCCAGCGAATCAATCTATTCCCGGACATTGTACGGACCAGTCATTGCTGACCTATTTTGATCTTATTTCCGGTGAAATATATTCCACAAATCCACAGAAACAACCGAAATAATTCCAACAGGCTAAAAAACATTTATTTACCATCTTAAGCTGTCTGTTACGCTTTCACGGCTAAACGACTAAAACAATATTCATGAAATTTGCTTTGGAAATACTTTCAGTCCTGGATAAGGATAAGATCTTACTATAAGTTTTTTTCGCATAATTACAATCTTCGGGATAGCGTTAACCAAATTCTATGTATCCAAACTCGCTGGAAATAATTACAGCACGGTAATAAGGCTAGTAACCGTACCATGAGTTAGTAAGTAACTCGATCCGTAAAGTAGCCCATAACGCTCGCTCCAATACATCAACGTAAACGTTATAATACTGCTTTACTTTACGTAAGTAAGGTGGAAGTACCAGCGCGTAACAAGTGAACAGAGATTATTTATTAGAATCACGATATTTTGCTCATATATAAATCAACATAAAGTATTGTCATGTGTTTTGGGAGAGAAGTTTGTAAGTTTTGTTGAGGAGTTTGTGTTTTATAGGGTGATAATATCGAAATTTCTCAAAATTACAAATTTTCTTAGTCAACTCCATTGTACGAGTATCAGGTGCTTTTGCTGGCAATCCCAATAGATGGCACTTCAGTACAAGTTTGAATGTTGCATATTGGGAATTTGCAATATTAACATTCAGTCCCTAATAAATGACAGCCTGTCTTAAATTTATGGTAATAATTTAGATATAAGCTAATTATTTCAAAGTTGGGATATGAATCATAAAAGGTACATACGCAAGTTATTGGTACAGCGGTGGGTACTTGGTACTTCCACCTTATAGAGTAAAAGCTAACGCAAGCGTTGCTAACGTAACGGCTGCTATTTTGATAACATTTTTTGGGACTTGAACGCTATCGAATAGAGTGAAAAAATTAAATCCTTACCGTTGAAAGGAAGATCTTTTGAAAATGTTAAGCCTGGCGAGGAAAGACGATGGAAGATAATAATCTATAAGAACGCCAAGATTGAAGAGCTGATGGCCATACTCAATGTTATCGGTGAGGAGAAAGCCAACCGTCTCCGATGGCAGGACCACATTAAAATAATTGAAGAACATCGTGGTGCCAAACTGTATGCACCTGGGCTTATAACCCAAGGGGGGGGGGGGGGGGGGTCCCGCCGGACGTCCCAGCAGATATTGTGTCGTCTCATTGGACTTACTCGATCTCCAAATCGCTGACTGGCGGGAGAAGGTTGGCAATATTAGGACACGTGGCTAAGACTCGTAGAAGCCGTGGTTTGCATACTTTAAAAGTTCGGGATGTTCATCGTTCACATATTATAATATAAAATTTACTTATAAATATAAATACCCAAAGCAATAAACAATTCATTTAATAAAAAGGTTACTAAGTACACGAAATTTACTACGTAGGTATTTAAATACGAACGGCTTTGCCCATGGTTTCCCCGTTCTTAATATTTTTCAATCCTTTTTCCTTTCAGCGGCGCCTAAGAATATTGCCCACTCACGAAAATTTAATATCGCCCCGGTTTTTAATTCCCTTGTAAACAATATGAAACCTCGAGGTGAAAATAGCACTTTAAAGCTTTTTTAATCTGCACCATTTTATAAGCTCGCCCTCAAAACTCACTTTAACATAATACATACAACATTATTTTATTCTTATAGGTTATTACTTGCGGTGCTATACCTGCATAATTATTATATAGGTACTAAAAAAGGTTTTTTTTGTTAGATTGAGTGATATTCAATAAATATACTCCTCCAATCTTCCAACTAAACCAAAATAAAAGAAATCGTTGCGATTAGTTTCGACGTTTGAGACACTTGTTCCTAATTTAGTCATTCAAATTCATGCCTACATACCTACTAAATAGGCTATGCCTTAGCAACGCAACTGTAATTATATGTAGGATCGGAACGTAAGAAGATGAGTGGAACGGAGCGTACGTGTGAGAGAAGGATGGTAGACGGTGCGAGAGGGACGGGAGAACGATTTGAACGGTGAACGAACGTACGACGTAAAAGGAATAAAATAATTAAGTTGGTGCTAAAATAAATCTGTAATTAAAGAAGCAACGCGTTTAATTTAGAGGCAAAACATAATCCCACATAATTTTGGTGTCAGAAGCGGGATTGCCTCAAGAATATTTAAAAAACGACGAAATTGAAAAATTTGGAAAATTTTCATAGGAAAATAAGTAAAAAAAGTTTTAAGTTAAACGGTTTTTATTGCACCAAAAACTAGAAAATAAAAATTAGTTACTTGCGTAGATGATATTTTCTGTACATTACTCACGTGGAACTATTATCACTGTAGTCTTCCAGAGTCGGATGCTAAAAGCCACGTTTAGCCTCTATGTCAGTGGATTAAGCGTTTAATCGGAAACTTTTACCAAACAGAAATAAAAACGTGGGGCGTACGTAATTGCGATCAAGTCACTATAGATATTTAGGAACATACATAGAAAGTCAAGACAGCAATAGTGTAATGAATTTAAGCTGTTTTCCTCTGTAGAAGTGTTGGAACAGATGGATGATTAAATCCAAAATTAAAGTTACAATATCATATTTTGAGCTTGTATGTTTCTTTATAATAACGCCCCACGTTTTTATTTTAGTTTGGTAAAAGTTTCCGATTAAACGCTTAATCCACTGACATAGAGGCTAAATGTGGCTTTTAGCATTCGACTCTGGTAGACTACAGTGATAATAGTTCCACGTGAGTAATGTACAGAAAATATCATCTACGCAAGTAACTAATTTTTATTTTCTAGTTTTTGGTGCAATAAAAACCGTTTAACTTAAAACTTTTTTTACTTATTTTATTTTCAAGTTTTTAGTGCAATTGTTACTACTTATACTTATTCTAGCCTCGTCCTGCCCGTCATACTAAGTTTGAGCTATTGAAATTTAAACCTAACGTGTTTGAAAATATAGTCGCTTTTCTTTTGTTCTACATATTCGAATATGTCCTTTATAAATCACATTGGGCAGGACGAGGCTAGATCAAGGATTTTGTAATATAATATGCAATATAATTATGCAAAGTAGCGTCTATACTCTCCTGCCTATACTATACCTTAGATAGTACAGATCTGGCAATAAGGAAAATATCATTGATTTATTGAGAAAATCAAGTTTACATTTTCATATTTCACACATTATAAAAGTCGGATTTCCAGACTATAAAATATAGACTCACACTCTGGACCAAATGGAGGATCGTAGGTCTGACTAAAAGTCCGACTCGTACAGAGGGTCCAAAGGGTCAATTCAAGCTATCAGTACTATGGTACGCTCTACGCGAACCCGAGGGACTCACACAATCCGTCTATCCACCGGAGTGCCGCAGGCCTGACGGCTCGCGCTACGCAAACCACTCACGCTGTCAGTCTATCAGTCGTACGGCCGCAGGCCCGACAGCTCGCACTATGCGAACAACTCTCGCTATCAGCCTATTAGCCGGAGGGCCACAGGCCCGACAGCTCGCCCTACGCGAACAACTTACGCTGTCAGTCTATCAGTTGGAGGGCCGCAGGCCCGACTGCTTGCCCTATTGGAACCATACACGCTGTCATATATCACCCGGAGGGCCGCAGGCCCGACGGCATGCCTTGTGCGAACCACTCACGCTGTCAGTCTATCAGCCGGAGGACCACAGGCCTGATAGCTCACCCTACGTGAACTACTCTCGCTGTCATTCTATTAGTCGGAGGGCCGCAGGGCCGGCTGCTTACCCTATGCGAACCACTCACGCTGTCAATCTATCAGCTGGAGGGCCGCAGACCCGACGGCTCGCCTTACACGAACCAATCATGCTGTAAGTCTATTAGTCGGAGGGCCGCAGGCTCGACCACTTGCCCTATGGGAACCACTCACGCTGTCATCTATCAGCTGGAGGGCCGCAGGCCCGACGGCTCGCCCCACGCGATCCACTCACGCTGTCACTCTATCAGTCGGAGGGCCGAAGGCCCGACGGCTCGCCCTACGCTACGCGATCCACTCACGCTGTCACTCTATCAGCTGGAGGGCCGCAGGCCCGACGGCTTGCCCTACGCGATCCACTCATGCTATCACTCTATCAGCTGGAGGGCCGAAGGCCCGACGGCTCGCTCTACGCTACGCGATCCACTCACGCTGTCACTCTTATCAGCTAGAGGGCCGCAGGTCCGATGGCTTGTCCTACGCGACCCACTCACGCTGTCACTCTATCAGCTGGAGGGCCGCAGGCCCGACGGCTCGCCCTACGCGATCCACTCACGCTGTCACTCTATCAGCTGGAGGGTCTCAGGCCCGACGGCTCGCCCTACGCGATCCACTCATGCTGTCACTCTATCAGCTGGAGGGCCGAAGGCCCGACGGCTCACCCTACGCTACGCGATCCACTCACGCTGTCACTCTATCTACAGGAGGGCCGCAGGCCCGACGGCTCGCCCTACGCGTACCACTCACACTGTCACTCTATCAGCTGGAGGGTCGCAGGCCCGACGGCTTGCCCTATGCGATCCGCTCACGCTGTCACTCTACCAGCTGGAGGGCCGCAGGCCCGACGGCTCGCCCTACGCTACGCGATCCACTCACACTGTCACTCCATCAGCTGGAGGGCCGCAGGCCCGACGGCTCGCCCTACGCGATCCACTCATGCTGTCACTCTATCAGCTGGAGGGCCGAATGCCCGACGGCTCACCCTACGCTACGCGATCCACTCACGCTGTCACTCTATCAGCTGGAGGACCGCAGGCCCGATGAATCGCCCTATGCGATCCACTCACGCTGTCACTCTATCAGCTGGAGGGCCGCAGGCCCGACGGCTCGCCCTACGCGATCCACTCATGCTGTCACTCTATCAGCTGGAGGACCGCAGGCCCGATGGCTCGCCCTACGCGTACCACTCACGCTGTCACTCTATCAGCTGGAGGGTCGCAGGCCCGACGGCTTGCCCTATGCGATCCGCTCACGCTGTCACTCTACCAGCTGGAGGGCCGCAGGCCCGACGGCTCGCCCTACGCTACGCGATCCACTCACACTGTCACTCCATCAGCTGGAGGGCCGCAGGCCCGACGGCTCGCCCTACGCGATCCACTCATGCTGTCACTCTATCAGCTGGAGGGCCGAATGCCCGACGGCTCACCCTACGCTACGCGATCCACTCACGCTGTCACTCTATCAGCTGGAGGACCGCAGGCCCGATGAATCGCCCTATGCGATCCACTCACGCTGTCACTCTATCAGCTGGAGGACCGCAGGCCCGATGGCTCGCCCTACGCGCTCCACTCATGCTGTCACTCTATCAGCTGGAGAGCCGAAGGCCCGACGGCTCACCCTACGCTACGCGATCCACTCACGCTGTCACTCTGTCAGCTGGAGGGGCCCGACGGCTCGCCCTACGCGAACCACTCACGCTGTCACTCTATCAGCATAACAAGGCTCAATGTCACCCAAAGGGCAATGGAGAGGGCTATGCTAGGAGTCTCTCTGCGATATCGGATTAGAAATGAGACCATCCGCAGCAGATCCCAAGTAACCGATATAGCTCTTCGAATCGCTAAACTAAAGTGGCAGTGGGCGGGGCTCGTTGCGTGTGGTACCAATGGCCGTTGGGGCGGGAAGGTTCTTTAGTGGCGGTCACGTACCGGAAGGCATATCGTGGGTAGGCCACCCACAAGGTAGACTCATGACCTGTTGAAGGTCGCTGCATGCGGGTGGCACAGGGCCGGTCCTTGTGACAATCTTTGGGGGAGGCCTATATTCACCAGTGAACGTCTTTCGGCTGATATGATGATGATGATGATAATAATGAAATCCGTATGTTTTTACCACATATCTAAAGCAGTGCTTCAAAATCTACATATCGCTAAGCCTAGCGGTTGTGGCAGGCAGTAACACTGGAGTATCAGATTTGAGGAGTTGGACGTTAGTATTAAATTCTCATTGTTTCTAGTTAATATCTAAAGAACTTCTTTAAAATGAAGATATCGATAAAAACCTTGCGGTTGTTGTGGGCAGTACTGCAGCATCAGGAGTGAGGAGTTGGAAGTCAAGATCAGGCTGTTAGTATTTGATTATGCCGAACATGCTATACTTTCATTTTCACGTGTCTAACACTCTCGGTTAAGGTAAGCAGTACGTCTGCAGCATCAGGCTTTGAGGATACAAGGATACAAATATTATAATATTGCATTGTCATGGGGACTTGATAAGAGTTCCAAATTTTATTGATTTCGGTGCAGTAGAAGTGGTCGAAAAATTGATCACAAGATTTGAAGCATCGACGACAGTTGATACGCGGTGAAGTTAATAAAAACCGTTTAAAAAAAATGGCGTCCGATGGAAGTTTCAATTTTAATATGGTATTAGACGGAATACCGAAGTTCAGCGGCGACGATAAGGCGCACTCATCTACGAAATGGGCTCAAGATATTGAAGACAACGCAGAAATCTTCAGTTGGACGGAAGCCCAGATCCTCATTGTAGCGCGAAGATCTTTAGTCGGCACGGCGGCGCTATGGCTACAATCCGAGAAAACCTTCAAAAAATACGAAGATCTCAAAGCGGCAGTATTTAAAGAATTCCCGGATTCCATTAACATCAAAGAGATGCACGAGCTGATGGGTAGTAGAAAGAAGAAGAAGGAAGAGTCCTACTATCAATATATGCTGGTCATGAAGGAGCTGGGTAAACGCGCAAAATTCCCAAATTACATAGCTATAAAATACATTATCGACGGCATAACTGATTACGAGCTTAACAAAGCTATTTTGTACGGCGCAACTACCTATCCGGTCCTAAAAGAAAAATTACAGTTATACGAAAAGATGAAGATGAAAACGAAGAAAGAAGTGCAAGAAGTTAAACCTAATCATAATAAGATTGAAAAAGATAATATGAAGAATTATTCATCATCGTCGGCAGGTCGAAAACGGTGCTATAAATGCGGCGAAGATAATCATTTGGCTTTGACATGTACGAAGGGCGTCAAATGTTTTCGGTGTAACGAGTTTGGACATATCGGAAGTCAGTGTACATCGAACAATTTAAAAGAGCGCGGTGATGTTCCGGCGGCGAAGTCGTTTCACGATTTCCGTAACGACAAAGGGAGACAGCAATCATCGGGTTCGGCGGCGGCGACGGATAGTCGGCGGCAGTCGGCCATGTTCGGGCAATCGGCCAATGAGGAAGCGCGCATCGATGACAACTTCACTATGGCGGATGTCATTGTCAGCGGCCGGTATTTGGATGTAAACAAACACGACGAAAAGATTGAAAATATTTCCGATGAGCCGATGAAGTCGATTTATTTATGCAGAATGGATGTAAGCGCATTAATTGACTCGGGTAGTGCGTTAAACCTTATTGGATTGGACGTGTTTAATAAATTAAAAGTGGAAATGTGCGTTGAGGACAAAGTGATAAACGGATTTGGACAGTCGGTGGTAAGATCGCTTGGAAAGTTTTACCAAAGTGTTATAATTGACGGGAACTGTTATAACGATGTGATATTCCATATTATATCCAATGATGCTATGCCATTTCCAGTAATTATAGGTCGTGAATTTCTGGATACTGTAGTGATGGTTATGCGCGAGGGTTCCGTAAAGTTCATATCAGAGGATGACGGATGGTTGGCGAGGGTGAGTTGTGTGAATGAGGGTAATGTTTCAGGTCACATCCACGACAACGTTATTGAAGAAGGGGTGGAACGACTGGTGGCTGAATACAAACCTATCCAAACAAAGGAGGCGCCAATCGAACTCAAGATCATACTGAAAGATGACATCCCCGTGGCACAACGTCCAAGAAGACTTTCCTTGGCAGAACAGCAGATTGTCGAAGAGCAGGTAGATGAATGGATGCAGAAAGGAATTATACAGGTGAGTTTTTCTGAGTACACTAGCCCGTTAGTTTTAGTAAAAAAGAAAGATGGTTCAACCAGAGTGTGTTTTGATTATAGACTGCTTAACAGGACATCTACGGCGGCAGACTTCATGAAGAGGTGGCCTGACGAAGACTGCGAGTAACTGGTAGGATTTTTGACCTTTTATTTTTGATCTTTTTTGATGATGGTGATGCACGTAAGATACCTTATTTCTCGGTTACATATTTTCATAGCGTATATTTTAAAGACAGAACCTAAGCGGATAAACCTGATCTCAGTGATCTCACAAATAAGTATTTTAAAGATGTCAAAGATCATTACATAACATAGAATGTTGTTAGGATATTTTTATAAGTTGTTTATTTACGCTGTTACCTTAAATTTCATGTTGCCAAAATGCTGTTATTATGTAAAGTGCTATGTTGAGCACAATGTATTTAAGACAGTTGTTGTTTTGTTGGACAACTTTAACGTAAGATGTTTGTATGATGTGAAGATGAATGAACGGGAATGATATCTGAGGGCAGATATTCTGCAGGACGGCCGAGAATGTAGGATTGGAACGTAAGAAGATGAGTGGAACGGAGCGTACGTGTGAGAGAAGGATGGTAGACGGTGCGAGAGGGACGGGAGAACGATTTGAACGGTGAACGAACGTACGACGTAAAAGGAGTAAAATAATTAAGTTGGTGCTAAAATAAATCTGTAATTAAAGAAGCAACGCGTTTAATTTAGAGGCAAAACATAATCCCACATATATGTTTGTTCTATGAGCGTCATTTTAAACTGAAAGAAAAATAAAACATTACAAAGTCAATTAATACATTTTTATGGGTTATTTCATAGTATTCCTTCTTAGTTAATTAAACTGTATGTAAGGAGAGGTGGTCCATCAGAAACGCGTCAAGGAGTTCGGTTATTGTAGATTTTTTAATCGATTATTAATTTTTAAACGTTTACCGGCATACTACTTTACTTTGTCTTGTACCTAATCTACTAAACGTAAGATTTTACTTATTATTAGAAATTAGACCATCTTGTGGAACTAAAATCGAATACAAACACATATCAATCTAAGACAAAAGTTACCGGATTGTGAAAGGTTTTTTCTTACAATATATTTTTTGCTGTATTTGACGTCAAAAATGCATGGTTAAAATCTCTCGCAATGCTCGATCGAACTCCGTGTTGTAAGTACACGTGTACTTTGTTGTACTTTAACTCTTTGTTTGTTCCAAATATTCAGAACAAATTTATTATTAACAGGAATATTTTTTGTTTATACTAGGTTGTATACGTATTTAGATGACCAGCAGAACAAAAAGAGTTAAATACAATAGATACTTATGAATAATTGAATACCTATCTTTTTTTATAAGCCCACTTAGTCATCTAAACCACACTGTCACTTTTTTCTAATTTTAGTGTAGGTACAGTCAAATTCATACTGAATTCATACTCAATTGAATACTACAATTTCCGAAATTATGTTTTTGTTCTGATTTCAATTAAGTCCAGATAAATTCATTTATGTTTTATATTTATGGCACGACACGACCGCTCTAAAAACACTTTAGTATAAATTAAATAAGTGAATATTAGTATGAATATGATTTTAGATTTATGGCAAATGTCGACTCCATAGCTTGCTAATGTCTTACCGTGCGATGAAAGCTCCGATGCCTAGACTGATATCAATTGTCTTTAGTAATTATTGGTCGTCTTTTATATGCGATTTCGTTTAGTTTTTGACAATTATGTCAGTTATTCTATGGAACTGACACATCACGATTCAGATTAGGTTCCGAAATTCTCTCTGAGTCAAGACTGTACCTACCACTCTGTTAATCAGAGCATTAGAACAAGACAAATGGCTGAAAAAATAGGTATTTACGACCCGTCCGTTACTTTTGATTAATGACTCGTTGAGAATAACGAAGGAATTTTGATATTTCGAGTACTGGCGAGGTTCCTTATGAGAAAATAATTTGTTAGCTCATTATCTCTAATATCCGGTTCGTTTTACGGTAGCAAGTAGTAGCATTTTTAGTTTCCCCTATCATCTATATGCGACTAACGATGATCGGGTGATAAAGATTAGTACATTACTGTAGAGGCCGGGACGAAAGGGGTTGCCGGCCGAAGACAAACAGACGGACGGATAGGTCTTAGGCGGGCAACCCCATATTTCCGGCCTGTAATGCTTTTCTCAAACATGCAATGAAAAAACCAACAAAAACATCAGTTTTCTTTCTTAGTGGCAGAATGTTAAATTTATGTTGACTTGGCCATACGAGTATTCGTATAATAATAATATATGTACAATTGTACATGGCAACAAAGCCTTTCATTGAAAACAAGTTTGGAGGTTAGAGACACTGACGCCCCCTCTTACATCTCACGTCCGGTAGCAGCCGTACTTAAATCCGCCGAAGAGGAAAAGAAACGAAAATATCTGAACTCCTGTGAAAAACGGCATGTGACATTTACTCCCCTTGTAACATCCGTGGATGGGATATTCGCACCTCAGATGTCCGCTTTTATGAAACATCTCGGCGAAGCAATCGCTGATCGTTTCGACAGATCCCTCAGCTCAGCGTAGTAATGGGCTGGCTTAGATAGAAAATTATAATTTCCATACTCCGTGCTACAAGCATGTGTATTCGGGGTACGCGCCACAAATTTAACTCCTTCAAAAACTTCTTTGCCTAAACGATGGCGCAGCCCTACCTAATCTTTCCTCTACTTGACTAACCTAATATCTCCATCAGTGCTTGCGAGATAACTATTTACTTATTTATTTTTAAATTATCCTTTATGTTACTGTAGGTATTTTTGTTAATAAATGATTATTTACCTAACTTTTTGTGGGATACATTTCTGAAGAAAAAAAATTTTGGAGGTTATAGATTAAGTTAATTTTGACTTTAGGTTTCATGGTTTCGATATGAGAATTAATCCTCGCCCTCATATCCCTATCCTGCCTCGCTACGCTCGCGCTCGGCTGTTGTTCTTCGGGATTCATCACCTACTACCGCAAACACCGAAATTCTAAAATTTCGGGGATTTTTGTCTCTGTCACTCCAACGAAGGCATCATTAGAGCAACAGAGAAAAATCCCCAAAATTTGCGGAGTTCGAAGTTCGCAGTAGGGCAGTTAGTTTTCCCGACCTCAAATGTAATGCACTATTACTTTACTAAAAAACAAAATGTTTTGTACTATAAACATTTTCATTGCGGACGAGTGCTACGAAAATTGACCTCCCACAGAGAACTCCCCTCGGGAGTTCCCCGCGCTCAAAGTGTTAACTAGTCTAGTATTCAGTATTTAATTTTGTCGAGTTGGTTTTAATTTTTCAGTGCCCCGTTTATACTGTTGATTAAATTTCGCCACGCGCTTGATTTTATTTACTGTTTCGTTCTCATTTAACTACGAAAGTATTAAAAACTTCTAGCAACTTCGGGTTACAACGGTGCAAAGCCTTTACCATGTATTGAGCAAGCGGTATACTGTTCAACTTTTACTTTAATTTAGGAACTGACCGAGCTACAAAACAAGTTCCAGTAAACCAATTTATATGTTCAAAGATAACCATTTTAACTCGCAAAATGATTCCTTGCTTAGGCCCTGAAGGCCTAACGTGAACCACGTTACCTCTCTCTCTCGCATTTGTGAATTCGTTCTTAAGTGTGACAGGGAACAGTGGTTAGAAAACCGGTAGTAGTTTTTAGGGTTCCGTAGCCAAAATGGCAAAAACGGAACCCTTATACTCGTAGATTCATCATGTCCGTCTGTCACAGCCGATTTACTCGGAAACTATAAATGCTACAGTAACGAAATTTGGTAAGGGTATATGTTCTATGAGCCGCTACAGGATTATGATACTAAATTGTAAAAAAACCATTGGGGTGGGGGCCCTCCACACATGTAACTGAGGGATAGAATTTTTTTTTTAGTTGTATATTTATATAAGCGTGTGGGGTATTAATAGAAAGGTCTTTGAAAATGATTATGAAGGTTTGTAAATTTTATTTTTATTTAAGCAAATAGTTAATTTAGTATAGGGTGTCGTAAAAGTCGACTAAGGGATTAAAGTGTCACTGACCATCCTTTGATACGAGATTGATGATGGGCAGCAGCATCATCATAGTGGACACATTACTGCGATCGCCAATCCGTATGCCCAGCGTGGCGATTACGGGCATTTACCTCCTAATGCGTCTATACGCATAGTATAGTTAATAGGAGAGGCCTACGTCCAGCAGTGGACTGAGATAGGCTGATGAAGTGAAATAGTTTTCGAGATATCAGTTCTCAAAGTCTCAAAATGTGCCCCCCCTTCTCTATTTTTTAAACTACGCGATATAAAATTCTAAAAAATATATATGTTACGTACATTAATAAATTCTATCAACGATTTTTGGTTTGATTGAATTATCTCCTATAGTTTTTGAGGTAGGTTGATTTAACTGTATTTTTTTTATAATAAATTGATAATGGTACGGAACCCTTCGCGCGCGAGTCCGACTCGCACTTGGCCGGTTTTTTTTATTTGATGTAATACTATGGTGTCGGGTTTCATTGAATAGGTCTCTTAAAAAAAATAAGGGTACTGAAAGAAAGTTTTTGTCTAAAGTCAATATTTTCGGAGATAATCGTTCCAGAAGAAAATAAATTGTGTCCCCCTCTAACTTTTGATCCTTAGGTCCAAAAAATATGAAAAATAATCATGAATAGTGGGCGTATAGAGTACTTTAAAATAAACATAATCGGCCAGCCGTTTTTGAATAACTACGGAACCCTACACTGAGCATGGCCCGACATGCTCTTGGCCGGTTTTTTTTACTTATTATTATGTCTGACGATTGAAAAGTGCTTATTACTGTTACTACGAGTTGTAAATTGAGTTCTAAGTAAGTATTATTTTGAATTACAGCGGTATTCATCACAAGCAATGAAGTCAGTATGATAAGTATTTAAAAACCAACCACAACCTGCCGAACCCTACACCGGCTCAGACGACGCAACGGAACCACGCAGTTGTGTCGCCTAAATATAATTAATGTGTTTTTTTTTTCTTATTTCTATATCCTATATTGTATAAAATTTTGTCGATTCTATAATTTTAGTTTCATGACGCATTGGTGTTCGCAATGTCATGTAAACTTTTGTTTTAATTAATAAAGAAGTATATAAAAAGCTGTTAAGATCTAGTTCACATCGCTCGTGCGCAGTAGTCCTTGTTTCTTAAGATGCATTCAATTTGAGAGTTCTGGTAGAACCGCAAACTTTTATTAAGTAAAATCAATATTTGACTGTTCAGTTTGTGAGTTCGAAGCTTTATTTAGGCTCTCGGACTGATCGGTTTCCATATAGAAGGTTCATCCATAATAAATCGGGTGAACTTTTCGGTTTGGACTGGACGAGGGCAGAGGGCGAGGGTTCTACCCTAAATACTATTATTACAATCAGTCATATAGGTACCATTACGAAAGGGATTCTTGAGCCTCTTGCTAATGTTTGTAACATAGCCGTTTAATGCAAATTGGGTAAAGTAACTATAGTAACGCCGTCCTTTAAAGTAGTAGGTACTGGTTATTACTGGCTCGTATTTTGCATGCCAATGACTTCAATTTGACGTCAGACGGTATAGAGCATGATCACAAATACTTAATTGTAGGTCACAATAGTCTATATGTACAGACGTGAAATCATTAATTCTAATAAATTATTTACGTCATCGTATACTTAGCTTTTTTTGTAGCATCGAAATCCTAAATATGTTCTAATTTCTTCTTATTCAACTTCCTCGGTCAGCGTGTCAGCATTTCTATACACCGAGGAAATGCCGCCACTTACCGCTTTTTAGGGTTCCGTAGCCAAAATGGCGAAAGCGGAACCCTTATAGTTTCGCCATGTCTACTAGAAATCTGTAATTTGGTACGTATTAATTATATTAATTATGCCAACAAAGTGGTACAATAAAAACTAGAAAATGTTTTTTTTTCGGGAACCACCCCAACTGGTGAAGTAGGGATGATTTTTTTTATTAGCTGTAATCCTATAGTGTGCCATTAAATAAGTCCTTTAAAAAGAATAAGGGTTTAAAATAAACTTTTTCTGAAGTCAATATTTTCGGAGATAATCGCTGCAGAAGAAAAAAAATTGTGTCCCTCCCCCTCTAACTTTTGAATCGTAGGTCCAAAAAATATGAAAAATATCATGAATACCTCAAAAAGACTTAGAGGCTTATAGAATACTTTAAAATAAAACTATTTCGAACATAATCGGCCCAGCCCTTTTTTAATAACTACGGAACCCTACACTGAGCATGGCCCGACATGCTCTTGGCCGGTTTTTTACTCACATTGAATTAATCTAGTAGTACACCAAACGAAGGAATATCAGAGGAAAAAACTCGTGTATAAGCGAATATTGGCATAGTTGTAGGGAATAGTGTCTTAAACCACATACTAAAAGTACTGGTGGTTAGGGGTGGAGCTAAGGGAGGGAGGGGGGTGTAAAGGTCCTTATTTTTAATTTTTCGTAAATAACTCGTAAACCGTGGCTTATAGCAAAAAATGTTCTAATACATAAGTAATCTACATAAAATTCTCTACAAAAAAGATGTCTGCATGTTTCCGCTGGGATCACTGTGTCATGAGATAAGAAAGCAAGAAGATGGACAATAAAGAAATAAACACTTTTATTTAAGTAGGTATAGCACATACAGAATGCTCGCGAGCATTACAAAAGATTTTAATGTTCAATTCCTGACCATATTTTAGAGTCTTTAATGTATATAAAATTTCCTGGATTCGGCTTGGATTCAGAGATAATCAACCTTTTTTCGAAATAAGTTTTTCGACGTAACTCGTCATAAAACTTCTTTTTGATTGCAATGCTACCACAGTGTGTTTTAATATTACCACACCTTTTGCCTGGCAATCAAAAAATGGGAATAGACTTGACGAAATAACCTGTCCCAATAAAAATATTCAAATAAATCATTTTAACAGATTGTTGTTATGATAAAAAGTACTGAAAATGTTAAAAATTATTCAAAAAGTGTAAAAAAAAGAGAAAATAAAAACTTTTTTTTGGTGGTATTTGACATGTATTTGCTATAAGCCACGGTTTACGAGTTATTAACGAAAAATTAAAAATAAGGACCTTTACACCCCCCTCCCCCTCTTAGCTCCACCCCTAACCACCAGTACTTTTAGTATGTGGTTTAAAACACCATTTCCTACAACTATGCCAAATTTCGCTTATACACGAGTTATTTCCCCCGAGAGGCAGCTTTTGGTCTTCGTTAGGTGGGCTATAGAGTAAAAGTTCTAAGAATGAAAAAAAAAAAACTAAATCACTACTATCTTTAGTACACGTATGTATTAATGATATCTCAACTATTCAAAATGCTGGCATTAGGTACAGGGTGCTTAGCCAAGTTGCCAATCGCTAGCGCTTAATCTGTCTTTGTCGCACTAACATGAAAGTGACAGAGAGGGAAAACTACGATACGCTACCAAGCGCTAGCGATTGGCAACTTGGCTAAGCATCCAGGTATTCTTGTCATGGGCGACTGTATTTGCTTACGTCTTCGACCTGCAAGCAGTGTTATTCACTAAGGAAACCGCCTGGCTGTCAGCGCTGTGTCAGCGCTGCGGCAGCGTCGAGCCTAAAAACGGTATTCACTAATGTACTTTAAACGACACTAGTGCTCGGCGACGAATGCGGCGTGAGCTGGAATAACACTGCGTCGAGAGTTTGACGTTTAATGTACGAACTTCGTATTTTCTAACGAAAACCAGCGACGAACTCGCCCACAACCTCGCTCACAGCCTCGATTCCTAATGTCAAATAAAACAGCTTGGATTTTAGACAAGGCTGTCTCGACGTCGAGCTCGTTGACGGACGCAGCGTCGAATGTGTGAATAAGAGAATAGCATAGCAGAAGGCCGAGTGTAGGGTGTAGGTAATGACTTATAAAAAACGTCTCTCTCGCGTTTACGTTTTCATCGTCAAATTCATACAAATGACTATGAAAACGTAAACGCGATTGAGACGTTTTTCATACGTTATTACCTACACTCGGCCTTCAGCAGCGGTCTGTTATAGGCTGACTATGTGGGACAAGTGGTAAGCATGTCTGAACATATATATTAACTACCATTACAAGGTGTACTAAACGTCCTATTTGATTACAATTTATTGTTTTTTTTTTATTGTATAGGTAACCTTTCCTAATTATTTTTCCATAATGTCTGATTTTGATAAGTTCATCAATTGCCTTAAACTTTGCGGCTCAACATAAAGAGGTAATGAGTTACATACTCGTGACGTCATCAATCAAAGGGCATTGCGTCATCACCAGCCGTTAGGCGTTTTACACCCGCCGCGGTAAAGGAGAAGTCAGTACTATCAAGCCATTAGAAATATTAGATGACAAGTGGCCACTCGATTAAAATAATTCAGGGTCAGATTTTGGTAAGCGAATTTAATTAGAGTAGCTAATACCTATGTGGGTCGATTGCTAACAAGGGTTCCCTCTATCTGGCATAATTTATTTTGTCCGAAACGCTTAGGACATAACAAACTTTGCATAATCTATTTTGGCATAATCTTAATAAGGCAGAAACATCACTTAGCATAAATAACAATATTTCGAACATTATTTTGCCCGAAACTATCTTGGCATATTATTATTTACGCCGAGTGTTATAAGACAGAAATTAGATTTGCATATTTTTGTGTTATGCTAAAACAAACTATGCCATACTTTTTATGCACATCCAGATTATGCCTCATCATAAACAGGAGAATAGAAATTATGCTCCTATAATATTCGAACAACTCGAAATCTGCCACAACGAAATATGCTAAAGTTGAGTATGCCACAACAGCTTCTGCACAAAGCACATTATGACTACATAGTTTATGCCATATAGAAATATTCATAAAAGAATTATGCCACAACAGAGTGAACCTGCTAAAAATTTTACATGGTTAATGGTCTTAATGAAAGCAAAATATTACGTCTCAATTTTTTTGTTACGTTGTTTTTTTGTTAAGCCATCAACCAACTTACCAAATAGTAATGTTCCTATGATTAACTTTCGTACGATACTGGAAACGATCGTGATTTTTATTTTGATTGAACCCTTAATTATGTTACTTGTTATTACCAAGCATAAACATCCAGGTAGCTGTGTTTTATGACAGGTAAACTCAATATTCAGACCTATAGCGATTAACTCAATTAGGGTTTTCTGAAATGACGTTCACCAGGGCGGCAGCACTGTGGCGTCAGGTCCAGAAACTTGTCTAAATTCTCAGAGCGCCTATAGTTTCGTGTTTAAATGTTTTGTAAGGGTTAATAAAATAATATAAAAAATAAATAAAAATTACTTGTAGTTATTTATTCTTTGGGCATATTTTTTCTAGATAATTGTGTTTCTTAGCGGAACCTTACGGCTAAGTGGCGCCAACTAGTGGCATACGTTTTCGAGAAAACCCTCATTATTAGCGGTTCTTGCCAATTATATGTATTATAAAATATTTCATCGTATGTTTAAAAAAATATTATGTTTTAATTTTTTTTATAAGATTGAGGCTTTGCACAACAAAGGGATTTTTCGTAATATAAAAATGTGATTTAATAAGAAATTAATATATAAGAATAAATGTTTTTGTTCAGTTGAAATAGGTATCATAAAGTGAACTAACTACTAACACACTAAGGCCATTCTCTCAGAATTTTAAAAGTGGTGGTAGTTACAGTCAAGTGCAATGACTTCCTCTTAACTACAGTATCCGCTTCATTACCTCCGCCGCAAACTAATTACTTCGCACAAACAAACCAACTTCGAAATGCCAAACTTTCAGCCATAGCACTTTTGATTGTTCAACCGATTTCGAAAAATAAAGAGAGGTTATGGTTCTTCTTAATACCATAACGGCGATAAACAAGCAACTTTTTAGAGACTTTACATTTGTTGTTATTACTATTACAATTAAATTTATTTAAAATCAATTTGAAGTATTAGTTTTTTTTATGCATGTTAGTTATAAGATGTACATACCATGATTATTTGAAAAACAAGTCCCGCCAAGTTTCTTACCGGTTCTTCTCGGGTCAGTGGTGTAGGGTTAAAACCAGAAGTAGTTTTAATTTTATGTGTAACTTAGACCACTCAAAAGAGTTTGTTGCTATCCCAATTTGAATAAAGAATCATTTGACCTTGACTAACCCAGACGGTGGTACGGTAGCCTATGAAAGCCAACAATTTTGGAACTACTAATCGTACAAAGATAATCCTGCAATAATCAGACATTGCAAAATACGGCAATTTCGGAGCATCAGTAGATCAGTACTCCAAAGCCCGAGCATAGAAATAAGAGTGAAAATCGTTAATAATTATTTTACAAACATAAATTACAATTCCCACAATGTCGTAACAGATGTGCTTACCATAGAAAAAATCAACTGTGAAAGACTCTGGTTGTCACGGGATTCGAACCCGCTTCCTCTGGATTGCCGGTCCAACGTGCTTCCAATTACACCAGACGACCTTCCGTCGATCACAGCGAATTTAGTCAATGGTATTGTGAAGCTAATCACTAGCGACATCTGTACTTAATGTTTCGAAGGTACTACAACCTCAAGCCACTCATAAATTACAATTGTTAAAATAATATAAACTATCGGTATTCCAAAAAATAGTTTTGACAAATATATACATATTATACATATAAATGTATAAATATTATTTAGCATCCAAAAATATGATTATCCTTGAAACCTTGTTTTGCGAGGACGTTGATTCATACAATAATGTATCTAGATTTTTCAATGCTTTTCATCCCACCTAATTTATAAAAAAAAACAGACATGAAATGAAGTTAATTTTCGCATTATTATTGTTATGAAATATACTATTATAACTTATTTACTAAACTTTGACATTTTTTTAATTTGTTATCAATTGAAAAAATAAGAAAATGAAAATAAGTGTTCCATTTACCTATTCCTATACAATGCTAGCGAAGCTGATGAGCAAATTCGTAAAAAAAACTACAACGGACTCTTTACTAAGGCATCTATATTCCTGATTTTAGTTGGAAATACTGGAACAGTTAATTAGAGTTAATAACAGTATTTCGAACCTTAATAGATCATCAGGAAATGTTCGTAGTACTTAATTGCATTGTATCTGCTATGCCGCATCAAAAGAGGTGAAAATTTCCAGTGAATTGGTTTACTTATGATGATCATATTTGTCGCTTGTTGCCGTTGTAAATAGTTAAATACATTATCTACATTATACAAGTTTAGTAAACAATTAAATTAAGTGCGAAAGCGACACACAATACCAGAAACGGTACCTACAAAGCTTAAATCGCATGTTTTTGCGTGTGTCATTACCACAAGCTGGCCACATGAAGAAACAGTTAACGTTTGCATTATTTACTTTTTGTTCATCGCGTTCACCCATAGGTACTTACGTGTTGGTGTGAGCGATAGGGATAGAAAGTAATTTACGCAGTCGAAATAGTTATTATATCTCGTCGCCAACTCATCTTTAGGACACTGATGACCTAATGAAACTTTAAACTGTATAAAAATTGGTTTATGATTACGAGACTGTATTACAATAATAAGGGCTTAAAACATTCTAATGATCATATTAAATACGATCACATAAGTACAGAAAGCATGATAGACCTGCATATACCTACACCGTGACCAATAAGTTCAAATACACATAATTATTTTATCTTAGTTGTAGAAATACAAGAATCACAGGTTATCAAATACTAATGTAAAATACAGAATACTCTTTATTCTATATGCTAACTCTCTTTATTCTTTATACTAACTCTCTTTATTATTTATACTTTTTATTACGATGAATATACATTCATCTTAATAAAATACAACCACAATGGATGTGTCATCCTCGCGGTGTCTAAGAAAAAGAGTATAAAATGCCAACACAATTCCTACTTGCTCGGCACGTGACGAGTTAATTTTTATTACGAGTATCTGTATGGGATAGAATCGAGGGGCCGCGCCGAGTGTGCCACTAAGAGGGATGGATATATAGTGAGCGTTGTTGCCATGCGAGAAAAATTACCCCATCATTTACCCTATTATATGAAACAATATTAAAATGTAATATCAAATATGTTTATTTGAGTGGAGTTTTAGTTTCTTAATGTACCTTATTTTATTTTATTTACGAAATAGTATTTTAAACTGTCATAGATACGTGGTGTTTTTCAAGCAAAATATACATCTTTGCCGAATATCAATTAGATTGCATTTTAACGTATACCAACCGACAGTATAATCCAAAAAAAAAGAATGTAAGCAAATATGGCTGACATTCCATAGCATCTGACGTGTTTGAAACATATCGTGAAATACGTTCGCAGATATAATTTTAGGTTACCACTATAAATATCAATATTTTTTACTAAAAATGTATGTGAATTCTTTCAAGTTCGGAATAAAACTACGATTGTGTTTTAAGTGTTTTATTATGGAATAATGCAAGTTATTAGGATTGTTTACATTTTTTTGGATTGGATTGCACGAATGGTGTAAACGGTTTGCGGACAGCTCATATTGACTAGCAAAGATGCATTATTTACTTAAAAATAATACATTTTTTTTACTTTTAGGTATACACTATCTTCTACCATCCCCGACTCTCAATTTCAACTCGTCAATAATGATATATTTAGTAACTTATCGACATTAAATTAAAAAATATACATATATCATCATCGATTTCATTAGAAGAATGAAAAATTACATGTACCTACTTACCACAAACAACATAGTAAATAAACCCTCGATTACCCAAACTAGTTTGGACAAACTTATTCGGATAATTTAAATAGGATAAGGTAAAATAAAACGACAACGTATATACAAATAACATTTAATTTACTCATAAATAATTAGAATTCTATGGAAAGAAAAAATCTGCAAGTGCACCATCGGGCCAAACCACCATTTATACATTATAATAATTTTACGAACGTGGGCAACTATCATACTGAAATTACCCCAAAATTTTGGGTAATTATACCCTCCTTGCCCTGGCATCCCTCGAACAATAACAAAGTCACTGAATTATTTCCCTTTTCCGAGTTAATTATGGCCCAAATGCTTTCTAATGACTAGTATTTTTATCAGTTTACATTTTAAAATGGTTTGCTAATAGTTTCATTTAGAATTAGACTGAAAAACACTATATTTACCTGCGAAAGGTTATGTCAGCAATTTTTCGCTCGTTTCTACTTTTACAGCCTAGTACTTCGCATCGCACCATATCTAGAAGATAAACACAGATGAAATTGTTCAAAATAAGCCTAGGGATAAGTTGTTTGTGTCCACTTTCACATTGAAAACATTTAATTTCACTCCCACCAGACGTAAGTGACGTATTCAACACATTTGTCTGGCACGTAGAATGCTAAGTGCCACACAAAAAATAGTGGCACAGTGATAAGGACGGACGATTATCGTTCCTTTTCACTTCCACTAGTTAAAAGTTTAATAAGACCATCCCTTTCGTTCTTGCTATTATTATTACGTTGTCAAATCCATATTAATCCTACATTCATGGATAAAATAGACTCATCGTGTTCAAAATTTGCAATTGTGGGTACCGAGTATAGAACACATTCCGCGCTATCAGAAAAATGGTTCTAGGTTCCAAAGCTCACAATCGGTTATGGTGTGGGATGCAGCGAGTTAAACTGCCTTCAGTACTTTTAGATAAACGTTTTTTTCTAAAAAACCGAATTGGTGGAGAAAAACAATGCCTTTAAGTTTAAAGGGTGCTTGGGAATGAGTATCGTATGTTCCAACAAAACGCAGCTCCAGCACATACGGCAAATGGCGTTCCAGCATGGTAGCCTGACTTTTTTGTCAGTTTTTTAGTGAATGGCCATCTCGTCCTCCAGATTGAGGCGTTTTAGATTATTTTGAATGGTAATACGTGCTTTAAAAACTAGATTTTTACAAAATCTTGCCAATCTTTGTTGTGCCAACGTTATTTTTATTGGGTCGGCAACGCGCATGTGACACCCTGAGGTTGCAGGCGCCCATAGGCTACGGTGACTGCTTTCCATCAGGCGGGCCGTATGCTTGTTTGCCACAGACGTGGTATAAAAAAAAAATAAAAATAAAAAAAAATTATCAACCTAGATCATTTCAAAAAGGGTATTTGGGGTCAAATGTGAAGAAAATGGTGCGTGTCGCGTAAGATCCATTTTAAACGCGTGTCAGGCTGTTAAAAAAGTTATAACTGGAGTTATTCCAAAATATTTGTTGTGAATATAGTAAAGTATAAGTGTGCCATTCATAAAACATATTAATAACTGTGGTACCTTTGACATTTTGTTTTTATTATATACTTGTCTGTATTATGATTTATTGGACACGGTGTATATGCAAAAGTACACAGGCCCCTCGTGGCGTTAGCTTTTGACCACGAAATGTACGGATATAGCCGATATAGGTATTCATGAAGAAGAATCCGGTAAGTAACTCGATGGGATTTAGTTTTTCAAATATGAATGCATTTTACAACTCACATGCATAAATAAAATAAAACTTAATTATCAAGTATAAACTTAAGTTTTAAACTAACTAAATCCCATCGAGTTTCTTACCGGATTCTTCTCGGGTCAATAGTATAGGGTTACAAAAGGGATTTTATTTTATGAACTTGCTATTATGCATAACTATAATATTCTAAGGTGCTTGGTGCTATACCTACTTGGATAAATAAACGTTTGACTTTGACTATTGCTGCTGACTGTCAACGCTAATTCTTCACTTAGTTTATTGTCTGTATTTTACGGAAACCATATATTATTAAGTCTTCTTTAAAAAAAGTACCCGGTTTCTTTTATTTACTGTATAAAAAACATAACTCAGTTTAAGCCGTTTACTTGAATTATGGAGTGTGTTTTATTTTCTCCCTATTTATCCACCGTCGTATAATATTCCCATTTCTAAGGGAATTATTGTATTCCCGCATTCGGTGTTAGCCGGGAAATTTCATTTTGTCCTCGGCTAGAATGAAAAATGCTTGGTCCCACTTACCGGAATTCCTTGCATAACTATGGGGAGAATCCATAGTGTGGTCTTGTGTTTATTGTTTTGTTTATGTTGGTACCTCGAAAGTAGCTAAATAGGTAGTAAAGACCTTTGCCTGCCTATTTGTATATTTTTTAGATATGTTTGTCATTTTCAAAATTACTACACACTTCGAATTTACCGGACACCTACCTGCCATTCCCTGTCGATAGACTTTGGCGTGGACATCTTCCACACTATATATACCAGGATTTAGATGGGCGGTGTATGGCCAAAAGAATGGGCCCAATCCGTGTTCATATCCTTGGATCCAAAAGGCCGGAACAGCACCAGAACAGGCCGGCTTTGTGACGGGACAGAGGACATAACAGCCAGATTTCTAGAGGCCGATCTGTCCTGCCTGCAGTATCCCGATTAGTGGAAAAAATATATCAAATCTAAACTGATACACAGTGTTGAGCGCACCAGCCTCCAGTTTGGTCTCAGAATAAACCGACAAAAAACAAAGAGATTCGTGATTGCAGATTGTGAAGGAGTAAAATCATATTTACCTACTCGTATACTTGCGATCACTTGTTACTAATTCTGGAGGCAATAGGTAGGTAAACTAGGCAATAGGTAAAATAGCTATTACAAGATCAGCTATGAACAAGGAAGATATAGCGTGACAGGAATATCACTAAAACTAGGTACCCTAAGTCCAGTTAGTACGCTCTCTGATAGTTCCTATTTTACTGTATAGTGCATGGACCGTAAAAAGTGAGAGAGACAAAGAATTGACGCACTTGAAATTGCACATTGCACTTGAGATAAACTAGCTAATGTACTTTGAAGTGTATTGGTAATAAGCACGCATAGACGTTATTAAAAAAATACAATGTCCTATTTAATTGTCATGGGATAAAATAAGTGACGGGAATCAATTATAATTTAGTAGGTACCTAAACTATGCTAATGTACTTTGATGTGTATTGCATGATGAATTTTCAAATAATTTATATTATGTTCCGTAATCTTTCCGTCACTTTCCGTAATCTCCCACTTTTAATATTTTGGTAACGATCGCAGTTTTGGCTACCGGTTGGATATCTATTCATGACTTGACTATAAATACGCCCCAGGAAAATACATGAACAAGCGCTCGACATGCAATAAGTGCACCTTCACGTTGTCTCTCGGTGCAGAAACAAAAGAACTATTTAACAGAGCCCTTTATAATTCGTTATTCGTAGTCAGTATTTTAACATTTTGTATTAAACGTGCCTAGACGTATGTATGTAAAGGTTTAAGCGTAACAGCTCGTCGTTGTACGTAAATAATAATTAAATAACCATAAAAGAATGAAAAAAATTTTTTAAACAAATATCAGGGAACATTCTAATACAGATCGACCTAGTCGCGCGATAAGCTCAATTAAGGCTTATATTGTGAGTAGTAAGCGGTCAAATATACATAAAAATACATGAACACAGATACTTAAATCTATAGAATACCTCCATGACTGAGGAACAAATATTTTTGTATTTTTTGTGGAACGACTCAAATTGTTATATCAAATATTTGTTTTGTGTTATATTTGTAATGTAAGTAGTAACACTACTATGTATAGAATTAGAATGTGTCATGTACCAAAGGAAAAATACCGAAGTTTACCACCACCGGAGCTGGGATTTGAACCCACGTCCTCAGCTTTGGTTGATGCCTAAACCACTCGGCCACTCCAGCCGGCATTTTTCTTTGGTATATGGCATCTTACATTTAAATATGTTTGTATTAAATTCCTACAGAAAGAGATGCCCTCTTCGGGATTCGAATGCAGGACGTCCAGATTAGCAGACAGGGCACTATCAAAGCAAAATTGCACTGATGTAAATAATTATTATTTCTACTTTTTGCATGAAATACATTATTTATTTATTCCAATAAGTTTCACAGCATAATAGTAAAAACCAAATCACTGTGAACTAAAATTTAATGAAATGAAATAGCAATTCCGAAGAATCTATTAATTTATTTGATGTAGGTAATATACCTATTAAAGACGTCATCAATAAATTTGTGTTGAATGCATATGACTCAAAGCTGTTTCAGGAGAAGACTATCTGTGAATAAAAAAATCCATACGGTCCTAACCATACTATTAAGTATATTTACACGGCAATAACATTTACATTACGATATCTAAATCCTAACGTATACTTTATTACAACAAATTGTCTACATTATTAGGTACTGGGTTTTCCCCATTCCCTACTTATGAAGATACTCCTACAAGACCCAATAATCTTCTGTGTCACGTAAATAAAGCCATTCCCGAGTATGATATGAAATATAATATATTACAGGAATCTTTCCGAGGATCGCGTAGCAACGTGTTATCGGCCGCTTGAAGATTAATCCGCTTTTTGGAACAAAGACACCTTAAGCGTGACGCGGCACCATTAGAGATGGGAAAAGTTCGATATAATATTTATAATGGGTATGTTTCAGGTATCATTAGTCAGCCTTAAGCACTTAATGCCCACCATACAAGGTATCATCCTCAGCCTATCTCAGTCTACTGCTGGACGTAGGCCTCTCCTATTAAATATGCAGATAGATGTATTAGGAGGTAAATGCCCATAATCAAAACACTGGACAAGCGGGTTGACGATCACAGTAGTGTGTCCTCTCTACTATGATGATCAATCTTCAATAAATAAATGGTCAATGACACTTCGAATCCCTGAGTCGACTCTTACGACACCCACAGAAAGGGTTGGGGGTTGAATTTTTTTTCTACTCGGAAATAATGTTGATTTTAGTTTGTCAGTAAATCTTACGAGACAAAACAATTTAAACTCTGTTTAAATTGATAACAATTTTTTGATCGTAGAGAATATGTCCTAGTATTAGGACAACGGATCTCAGGAGAATGAAATATGCAACTGTACAATATTGATTATATGATATGTAAATATTTTCACCGCTTCTTATTTTTGAAGGAAACAAATTAATAATAAAAACAAACACGTGACGTGACCCATCATCAGAAAAAATGGCCCTAAAAGCTGTCAAGACACAACATGCTCCCTTAGCCTTCCAGGGCCATTCGGGGTAAAATCTCGGGTGTTCCAGGTTTTAGTTACTAGGCCTCAAAATGAATAGTGTAAAACTTGGCTTAATAAACTCATCGATAGTCGGTGAGGCCAACTCTTGAGTCTGGGTTCAGGTGCCGGCTCATTTGTAACGTGTCCCAAACACGTATGCAGATAACACGTTTTTTACATTTTCTTCGTTACTGTTCGGAATTGAATAAATTTTACCTGTAAACGAAAACAAAATTAATCCCAAGTTTCTTTATTCAAATGACTTTTTAAATTTATATCGATTTAAGAAGACACGCTTATTTGCATTTCTGTCGGTATTGCACGAACAAACACAGCAAATACCTAGACGAAAAAATGTTGGTAAGGAAGGGAGCCAGTATGGGTACCTACCTATTTTCAAATACCCATAATGGCTCATTTTTCACAAAGTTAATGTCAGACGGTACCATGGAAATACGTTAAATTCATACCGTACTCGAATGAACGGGGTTTTCAGAGTATTTTTAAAATGTATTGCATCTAAAGTTGTAAAAAAATCGAGATGTGATTGATACCAATGGTAAAATTTGAGTTTTTTTCAAAGAGTGTATCATAAAATAAAATTTGCTTCACTGGTAACCTATATTTCTACGTAAGCGTTAAAAAACATTACCCAAATGTTCTTCCTACTTTGTTGTTGCAACAAGTCTTGTTCAAAGTCCCGACTCGTCCAGCACTGAATAAACTTGCGACAAAGTTGATAACAGCAGACTTATCTAAAAATGTGTTATGTTTTATACAGATATAAGTGCCACCCATTTGACTGGAATGGAGTTCATTGTGCATTGAATGTGGAGGCGAATAAATACGAGTACCTATAATACCTATATTCGAAACTTTATTGATTTATATTATATTTAGAATATCTATCTATCCAATCAAGAATATAAATCATTTCAACTAAAATAGCATGTAGAAATGAAAGGGCAACACCGGTATAGGCGCCTCAGGGGTGTAGAGAGATCCACAATGCTGGAGCATATAGCTCTGACGACTCATCTCTTGACGCCCAATTAAGCCTACCCAGAGCTCAGAGTCCTACGGGTCCCCTTGGGGGTTATCTCCAAGCGACGAAGATACGTCGGTCAGAGATGAACCCCGGAGACGGGGACCCTGACCAGCTCTCGGGTCACTCGGGTCCTTACTTCCCGACAGCTCGCCACAAGCGCAAATTATTATTATTCTTTCTCCATTTGTTTCACAAGTCTACAAATCCCGGTCTTTTGATCATTTTGCATGAGAACAAGTAGAGCGTGGAGGCCCTTTGAATCCTGTTAAATTTGCTAAACAGTACGCCTGCTTCAATTCCCGGGCACAACAAAAGATACATGTAAACCGCGGTCCCAGAGTATCAAATTTTTCTATTGTTTATCTTCAAAATTATCCATGACCCCTTTAGTCCCCGAAACCTTGGTACTAAATATTTTATTTCATTTTCCTTTTTACTTAATATTTTTATTTATTTGCAATCATGATTACACATTTATACAAGTAGGTACATAGCATAATACTCACAATTTCAACAAATATAACCAGATTAAAAAGTGCAAGTATTATCCAGTAGCAAGCACAAATACATAAAAATTACAATAGGTACAAATACCAGAAAAAATGACAGACTAATACCACAGCTAATACTAAGAATCAACAATAAATATTACTATCAGTATCAACATTAATATCATAGATCATGGTACATTAAGATACTCTTCATATGTCATCCTTGTGTATAATCATAATTATAAAGTGAATTTGTAATGCGAGGTTAGGTTATGGCTGCGTTTCCACCAGAGATGTGCGAGGATGTGTTTCCATATAAATGACACCTATTAATGACTTGAGCGAGGTGTTATTTGTATGGAAACACATCTTCGTACATCTCTGGTGGAAACGCAGCCTTATAGTCAGATGCATTATGGTTACTATCTTCAATACTCACCGCTGACAACTGTTGTAGCTCTATCTACTTCCCACTTGAAAAGGTCTGGTAAGACTAAGGGAAATGGCACTGTATCACGATACGGCGGTATTACGATGGATTGGCGGCAATTCCCGAAACTTATTGATGGCGATGTGACGGCGGTGGATTTATTTGCGCGTCACTCGACTTGATTGCGACCCTGATTAAAGCATCGATTTTAATGTGTTTAAATAGGGAATTCTTAAGTAGAATTTCTATGGATAGATTTTAAGTAAAACGAATACATACCTACGCGATATAATGAAACACATTATATCGCGTATAATAATTACATCTCGACGTTTTGAACCTTTTACAGTGGTAAAGAGGTTGTTTTCTATGTATATCTGTATGTATGTATCAATCTTTCTATAAATATCGTTGCTTAGCACTCACAATACTAGTAATGTCCCAGGATATTTATGTATTTTATGTTTTTTTTCATTCATTGTAGTTCTCTCTTGATGTCGTGTGTTTAAATACAAAATATGATTTTAATTTAAATACTATACTACCTTAAGATATATCAAGTTGCGAAAGCGGTGATATAACGAGATTAATGTATGTATAAAGCAATCAGGCGACAAGCTGAGGACGAAGCCTCGGTAGAAAATGCAAATTGTTTGACGAAACATTACTTACCCGATTCTATACTGATTACAGATATTTAGGTAGTTAAGGGATTCAATTTTAGAATACGTACTGGAACGTATGGAATTGTTATAATATATATTCCTATACAGGCTGATTTTTTATTCACCGGCCAAACTTTAGGGGGTTAATTATGAGGTGATATTGATAAACTCTTACTATGAGACCGACAACCGGTTCGAGAAAAAAAATTGATATTTCATACAAACCAGATATGAATAGGCGAAAATATATGGAACATCTCGGTCCGGAGTTCATATCTCAGAAATAAACCTTTAATTTGAACGGTGAATAAAAATCTCTATGTATGTTATTGTATATGATCTTCTTCTTCTTCGTTTCCTCATGACTGAGGGTCGTGACCATTTGAGGTTGAAATTTCTTGCACCAAAGCTCTCCACTCGTCACGGTTTTCCGCCTTCCGGAAAGACGCTTGAAGGGTACCCTGACAGGCTTCCTTCACTGTATCGGTCCAACAGGTTGGTGATCTTCCACGACTCCCTTTTCCTTCCACGTGACCAACAACAATAAGCTTGTCAAGACTGGCTGGCTCGCGTCTAGCTACGTGACCGAAGTATTGTAGGATCCGTTGAAGGCAAACGGTCAATAGGCGGCACTTTATCTTTAATTCAGCCAAAATCGATAGATTAGTGAGGCGTGCTGTCCAAAGGATTCCTAGGATTTTGCGTCATCACCACATCTCGAATGCGTCAATCCTGCTCCGAATGCGTGACTTTAGAGTCCAAGTTTCTACGGCCTACAACAATATATAAAAGATCAGGATTCTCATTAGTTTTACTTTCGTTCTTCGACTAATTCCTCTGTTCCTCCAGATTTTCTCCAGTCAGTGGCTTCACCGTTGCCTTTGCAATCTGGGCCTTTCGTACCACCACGCTTTCACGGTCACTGTCCGAGGTAATTATTGAACCAAGATAGACAAATTTGTCTACTATGTTCTCCCGTTCGTTGCATAATGCCCGTCCGATCCACAAACATGAGCTTTGTCTTCGTCCTATATGTAGGCCATACTCCACGCTTACCCACTGCACTGCACCCCATATAACTCTAATGATTTTCTAAGGCTTCACTTACTTAAATATCAAAAGGAGTATCAATTTACTTCTCAGACGGCTGCTAAAAACTTTAATTCATAATTGAAATAGTCTTATCAAGTAAATTAATATCGGTATAAAATATTCAAAGTTACCTTAATACACAAAGTTACCTCAACTGTAACTAGAAATAACTGACTGATAAAGTAAGTTTACATAAATATTTCATGTCATGATGTTAATAAATTTTCATTCGCTTACACGACACGGTTTCATCCAATAAGTAAATCATTCAGATCTCATAATTGTAATATACTAGTGATTCGCTCCGGCTTCGCATGGGTACAATAGCTTCCTATTTAATCACTTTATCAATTTAAAAAAAACACTTCATAATCCGTTGCGTAGTTTTAAAGATTTAAGCGTATAATTATAGGGACGGATAGACAGTGACACCGACTTTCTTTTATACTATGTAGATGGTATCAAATTAATCATGGACAATACTTACTTATATGTTAAGAAGTGCTACAAGATATACATCTCATATTTTATTAGGAAGAACAGTCTAAAAAGCGAGAAAAAAATTAGCTGTTTCATACATTTCGAATTTTTTTTTTACATTTCCTGTGGAATAACTGATATTTTGCGCGATTACGGCTTTGTTCTCATATTAAAAGTTTTTCAGTATAACATAAACCTCTCACTTCTTTTGTTAGCAACCTGTATATCTATAATTATTATTTATGTCCTAATTAAACATGATTAAGGACTTTTTTGTGGGTCAATGCGTAAAAGTACATTCACTCACAAAATATTAAGTGCAATTTTGCTAGATGTCTACTACAAAAAAGTTTTATATTCCGTAACAATCCTGATTCAAAATAAATGCATTTTCAGGCAATTAAGTGGCACAGAGTACATCAATCAAGGCAGAGACGGCCCGTGAGTTACGGCTGCGAGCGATGTCACTGTCCCAACGGTGATCTGTGGCGCATACTAAATAGCTAGATGAGACAAATTCAGATGAGATCTAATAACCTTAGAGATACCTGCAGAATTAGGAGATCTTCTTTTTGTCATTTGCTTGTCTGTCGTACATGATTTACAATCACAGAACACAGAATAAGCACATAAAATAAATACTTAGTGACTGAATTTGTAATTTAACCCCTCGTGTGTCGCGCTTTTTTTTTAAATGGTTTTCTCGTCACTGATCAGTGTCAGTGGTTAGACATACGAAGGGTTAAATGATGCGCATAAGATAGTATTACTATACGCTGGAGTGTAAAGATTTAGAAGGCAATGGAACTTTAATTTGCGTTAAATCCAGCATTTGAGTGAAAAACGAAACGAAATTAATACTGGGCTGTTGAAAGGAACCGGACGTCCGCCTGAAAAAACGGCATCCAGTTTTACTAATTACCTACGAGCGATTCGTTAGGTTATTTATTCAAAGGTAACCGTTTTTCATAATAATTATAATGTGATTGTTTAGAGCTTTCAAATAGTTACAATAAAAATAACTCTAAAAATTCTAGTCAACTTTCGACGTGATATCGGATTCACTAGGGTTGCCAATAAAAGTGCTGTGTCAGTGAAAGAAAATGAAATGGTGTACTATGATAATTAATTTTAAAAAACTTCTTTTGTTTTGCGTGGCTTACTGTAGACATAAATAGTAAAGAGGTATAAACAAATAAAATGTGGCAAAAGTACAATTCAATTCAATGACAGAATCTGAATCTGAATCATCCGTTTAACTTAGTATGTAAATAGATCATTCGTGAATATTTCCATGTTTCAATACAGAAGTACACCATTCGTCAGTAGTAAACAAACATAAAGACTTGCATTATATAATTATCACACACTGTTAGAACACAATCTTGGTTTTAACACCGACTTCAACCTTGAGCACGTACATTTTTTGTTAAAATTATTGATATTTATTAGTATTAACGTTAAAAATATGTTAGCAAACGTGTTTCACGATACGTGTCAAAGACGTCAAATGCTCCAAAGTCAGTCATATTTGTTTACTTTTTTGCTTTCTACAGGCGAATGGTTAAAGGTACACGTAATACACAATATCCTACATTATGTACCTACGTCAAAATACGTAACTTAATTTAATAATATCAACATTGAATTTTACTTGTAATTAAAGCTCTAATTAAGGTTAAACCTCTGAGCATTTGAATGCCTTTTTCCTACCTGCTCCGGATTAAGTAAATCACCTAGATTGTGGAGATTGTCTCTGCAATTTGAATTTTGCTCCGAATCGGTGTAACTAGAGTTACAATATTACGACGGGATCGTGACTGGACTTGCAAGATGTTTAAATTCAGATTACTGAAAGTCATTTTCAAAATTACTTTGTGCTCAATCTTCACATAATAGGATTTTTAGTATCCATCTAGGCTGGTTTCATAATTGCATATACCTAAGTGCCAAACTTTGTACTAAAGTTTTTCCATAAAACATTTTAACGGTAGTTTAAAATGTTATAATTGGATGTTAGCGCAGGTATTTTGAACAAACAAACCCTTTAATATATCAGGAAAGGAAATACATTTCAACCGAAGGTTCTAAAAGTGGCAAAACAGGTCACGAGAAGTTTTTCGTTCCCAGCTAAAGGTGCTTTCAGACCAATAGAGCATATGCTGTTCTATCCCCCGCTCAACAAAATCAACCAATCACGTTTTGTGTAACGATCGAATTTCGTAGAGTGGGAGGTTAGAATAGCGAATGTTCGCTTGGTTTGAATGCACCATAACACAATCATAAAACTGTGAACTAGGAAATATGCGAAATTTCGTTTGTTGTTCAAAAGTCAAAGTCTAACTAAAAGCAATTCAATTTGATGTGAATATTGAATATTAGGTACTTTGGTGCTGAATTTAGCTCTTTAAATTATCATCACATCATCACATAAAAATAATAGGGTAATTATGACTTATGGAGTAGACATCTATTAGATACTGAAAGGATTTAAAAAAGGAAATAAAACTTATATCTTTTCTGTAGCACTAAAAAGATAGACCTCAAAGCATAACTCAGCTATTCATATGCGCAATTTTGTTTGCAAACTCTACCCGTGAAACTATTTCTGAGCTGTGCTCAAGGCTCTAACTATGCCCGCAGAAGGCTCGTGTCGTCGCGAACAATGATTTGTTGCAACAAACGCGCAGTAACGAGATATCACTTTTGTGGGTCTATTCCACAAACTGAATAAAAATGTCTCAAATAATTTTTGTGTTTTTATCTAGTTAGCTTTAATTTCGATATTATGGAAAATTCTAGCAAAATTATTACAATTCTAACTTTTGAACATATTGTGAAAACACAAATCATATTATTTATTAACTAAATATTTTGATTTGTACTTTTAATTTTTCTCCAGTAGTCACACTACTTAATACTATATAAATAATAAATATTAGATGTCATATACCAAAGAAAAACGACCAAGATCACCTATGTCCGAGGTGGGGATCGAACCCACGTACTCAGCTTTCGCGGCTGATGCCTGTACCCCTCGGCCACTCGGTCTTAGCAACCACCGGTCAAATTTCTCGGGTATATGCAATCCCTTACAAGGCTAGGCGCCTTTGACCATTCTCTAAGGGCAAGCACTAACTACATGCCTGCACCTCCTATTTAGAATACTTTACAGTTTTCTAGAATAGTTAGAGAGAGATGGTGCTGCCATGTATTGAACATATTGTGAAAACACAAATCAAATTATTTATTAACTAAATATTTTGATTTGTACTTTTAATTTTTCTCCAGTAGTCACACTACTTAATACTATATAAATTATAAATATTAGATGTCATATACCAAAGAAAAACGACCAAGATCACCTATGTCCGAGGTGGGGATCGAACCCACGTACTCAGCTTTCGCGGCTAATGCCTGTACCCCTCGGCCACTCGGTCTTAGCAACCACCGGTCAAATTTCTCGGGTATATGCAATCCCTTACAAGGCTAGGCGCCTTTGACCATTCTCTATTATTCATTTTTTTTTTTTTTCTTTGGTATATGACATCTAATATTTATAATTTATATAGTATTAAGTAGTGTGACTACTGGAGAAAAATTAAAAGTACAAATCAAAATATTTAGTTAATAAATAATTTGATTTGTGTTTTCACAATATGTTCAATAGATGGCAGCACCATCTCTCTCTAACTATTCTAGAAAACTGTAAAGTATTCTAAATAGGAGGTGCAGGCATGTAGTTAGTGCTTGCCCTTAGAGAATGGTCAAAGGCGCCTAGCCTTGTAAGGGATTGCATATACCCGAGAAATTTGACCGGTGGTTGCTAAGACCGAGTGGCCGAGGGGTACAGGCATCAGCCGCGAAAGCTGAGTACGTGGGTTCGATCCCCACCTCGGACATAGGTGATCTTGGTCGTTTTTCTTTGGTATATGACATCTAATATTTATAATTTATATAGTATTAAGTAGTGTGACTACTGGAGAAAAATTAAAAGTACAAATCAAAATATTTAGTTAGTAAATAATTTGATTTGTGTTTTCACAATATGTTCAATAGATGGCAGCACGATCTCTCTCTAACTATTCTAGAAAACTGTAAAGTATTATAAATAGGAGGTGCAGGCATGTAGTTAGTGCTTGCCCTTAGAGAATGGTCAAAGGCGCCTAGCCTTGTAAGGGATTGTATATACCCGAGAAATTTGACCGGTGGTTGCTAAGACCGAATGGCCGAGGGGTACAGGCATCAGCCGCGAAAGCTGTGGGTTCGATCCCCACCTCGGACATAGGTGATCTTGGTCGTTTTTCTTTGGTATATGACATCTAATATTTACAATTCTAACTTCTTTTTTTTTAAGTATAGTGATGGTTGGATACCATCAGGAATTTATTAACATTTTTAGATTTAATTGAGTGGCAATGTATTAGGATCGTGATACAAACAATACTTCTACAACAATATTACGGAATGAACAACTGTAACATTTAATTACGACGCAAAATCAGTTCCCAGGATAAATAAATTAAATTAATTAAACATAAATTCTGGATTCTCAGTCTGTAAACCTAAGTATTACTCTTATATGCCTACAGTGCCTATAAGTAAAGGTACTTGGTAGTAACTAGTAACTAAGTAAATACCCCGGGATACAGGAAATCTTTGGAGCACTTGAAAAGTTAACCAAAGTCAATATTACATAATCCCTGCCCCGCTTGCAACCCCGTGCTTGCTCCACTCAGCACTCCAGCTAGCCTAACGATCACTCGAAAGATCCAAGGAATGCTTAATTCGTGGATTGTGTCGAGAACTTTACTTATTGAGGAATTGAGGTTCTTGTGAATACAGCGGCCATTTTGAAACATCACTAGGAAATTCCTTAAAGCATGTACTAGAAATAAATCCAGGAAGCACAACTCAAATAAAATAGGTAGAGCTCTTTAATCACATCAGGATCATGTATATAGATTTTATTAATTCAAATATTTTAAAATTATTGGGAATTACTTTGTTTGCATTATTCGTTGGTTGCAAAATACCGGATAAATAATAAAAATTATATACATATTTAAAAATTCAATTTATTTGTAAAACTTAATATAATATACTTTATTTTAAGCATGTTAAAAGTTTATATTAATACTTACGTATTAAAATAAACTCATTAACTTTTCTTAATAATTTAGAATGTTAAAGATTAAACCAATAACTAGGCACCACCTAAAGCAATCTGTAATTTTTATCCTTGTAATAAACACATTTGTTTAAAGATTTGTTACATCATTATCACAAACGCTGTTTTTTGTAGTAGAGAATTTTAACATCGGAAATCGGGAATCATGATCGCGAATTTTGACGTCGTGTTTTTTCATGAAGTGATTATTTATAAAGCCTTTTTTAACATTCACATAATTTAATAGTAGATTTTGCCACTGCTAGCAAAGATTTATAGACTTTTAATTTTCGAAACGCAATTTTTCACATACTCAGTTATCGCAACATTTATTTTATGATTGGGGCAAGTTATTTATTTTCATTAAACTGCTCTAAAGGTTTATGCTGGGTTTATGAAGGTTTATGCAGGCTTAATTCTGGACTAATTTTGGGAGTGTAAAATGTCCATAAGCGGCGCATTATAATAAATATGAGCTCGCTCAAAGAGTCACAAAAAGCTCCTTAAATTGGCGCATCAACGGTAGTTATTTGGTCCTGATGTAATAGTATTTTATGCAACCCTTGTTTAAGAGAGGTCAAAAAAGGTGAGAGGCGTGGGTAATTTGAGGCGAAGCCAAAAATTGTTATTAAAGACGCCACGAGCATTTTTTGCCGTGTGGCGTTGGAGCCGTGTGGTGACGGCAGTAAGAATACATTTGTCACCACCCCAACTCCTCCAGCGGGTGTCGTAAGAGTCGACTAAGGGATTGAAGTGTCACTGACCATTCTTTGATTTGATGGATGACGGGCAGCAGCGTCGTCATAGTGGCCACATTACTGCGATTGCCAATCCGCTTGCCCAGCGTGGCGATTATGGGCATTTACCTCCTAATGCGTCTATACGCATAGTTAATAGGAGAGGCCTATGTCCAGCAGTGGACTATTATAGGCTGATGATGTGATGTGTAGTGAGCATTTTTTGATTCAGTTAAACAATGCTGCATACAATACTTTTTCTACGACTACACACTGTAATGGCAACATATCCCATAGGTTAATTATTATTTCTAGAGATATGTCTTCTTACTTATGACAATGGAACGCACCAAATGATGGACACACTTTCTAAAACATAACGTAATAAAATAACATTGCATTTCTTTATCTTATGAAAGACAATGCGCATTTCTAAGGAACAAACCCATTAAGACCCTGTCTATTTTTTAGACGGAATAAACTTTTGCGCTTTTGAATTCCACAGAATCGCCCAGGACCACTTAAACATGTGGAAACGATTACAATCAAAGACGCTTGACTACAAGGCACAATAACAACAACGTAGCGTCAGACAAGGAAAGCGCCACATGCTGCCAGAGGTGTGACAGAGAGGCTAAATCAACCCCGGATACCTATCTACGTGACGCTTGCCGCCCCGTCATTTCGCAACCAAATGATCTACGATGCGTTTGCGCAGTTTTCGAAAGTCAAATCCTTATATCAATGTTTATAAAGTCGGAAATAGATATAAGTAGCGATAAGATAATATTGTAAAAGTTTTCCTTAGGGAAATATGTAGTGTATGGAGGACTTCGATTGCAGCCGGGAAGAATGCGAGTCGCGCAGTTCTGTAACAGTTTCGATATTTTTGGAATATTATTAGATTAATTATCTAAATCGTACATTAGAATCAGTGGTTGCCGATCCAGTATTCACAGCTAAGTGTTTTATTACCAATTGTGTCGTGTGCATTCTAAATTATATAATGGAGATCTTATTTTATTAATTAAATTGGTTCAAATATATAGGTACTATAAATAACGTACTTTGTAAATAATTGGTTACAATAAGTAATATTGACCACTTTTATGATAATAACTGAGTACACACGACATACCTTTTATGATTGTTTTGATTGTCCTTGTGTGGTTTTTGTGTATAGAATTATAATATTGTGTTGGGTTCGATTCCCAATATTTAAATACCTACGACTTGAAGGACTGATTATGACATTGTTTTAACTTTTATGTATGATCGGAGATTGTACGTCACAGTGTAGATCAGTAATGTCTTACTGATCCATTTATGTGCTGTTCTATAACCACTGTGTATAATTTAACATTGTTATTATCAGATTATGACTGATAAGTACTTAATCATGATAATATTTAAACGAGTTCGATCCTCGTTCAATTGATATTAGCCAAAGAACCTTATATTGGATTGTTTTACAAACAGGGGGTTCGAATCCCTATTTACTGATATTTCTGAAAACAGGCTAAGATATTGTGGACACTTAATGTTGATGTCAATTTAATATATAACAGACTTATTTCTGTGTGTATGGAGTCCTTAAATATAATTGAATTTTCTGAGTGTTATATTATACATTATTGTCTTGGAATTTTCATTCAAGAGGTTGTATTTGTAATTAATGTTACGGTGTAATGTAATAATTATCATTATTTACTTAGCATAAAGAATACTTGCTTCTGCCAGGTTTTTCTGGGTTTTCCTGGCTTTAGCATTACATATTGAATTATGTTCCCAGAAAAGGAAGGTGTTTAGGTACTTTTGCTTTGTGTAAATTAAAAGACGTAGTTATATTTGGTATGATAGTAATTGTTAATTTTCGTAATAGTCTAGCATTGATAATAAGGTTAAGATTTTGTTTTGTATTTAAAACTTAATAGATCGAATAGGAACACACCTTTCCTTACTAATTTGCGATAATATATTTCAATTTTATAAATCGCCATGTGACTTATCAATCAATACCCCTACTTACCTCAGACCTTACTTATTACTAAGAAATTATTTTCACAACTATTTCGTTCCCTTGAGAAATAAAGTCGAGCACGAATTAAATACACGTCAGATACCATTACACGTGGCGCCGCGTGACCAAGGATCTAGACTTTGTGTTATTAATACATTTTGATGTAACACAACTAGAAAAGGACTTGTAATTACTTTTGAACAAAAAAAAACACAACGTAGGAAACTTTAAATTAAATATGACGATCACAATTTTACTTCAATTATAAAACAAAGGGAAGGGTTTTACTTGTACCCGAATGGTCTGAGAGGGGTATATTTATTTTGATCAATATTAATTCTCAAAATTTAAATAAAATATTATATTTATAATTACCTATTTGATTTATTAAATCAATCATATGCGCACAGTCTGAGAGGGGTATATTTAATTATCGTTAAATGTGTGATTACTTATTAGTAATTATTTCAGTGTGTTTTACAACATATAATTTGTTGAGTGAGGATTCCAAGACATTTATTTTGAAATTTAAATGCTATTGAAATTATTTTGTGTGTTCCATTGGCTAAATTAGTTAGGTAGGTAACGACGGTGTGTGATGATATTTTAGTGTATTATTTTTATAAGTATTGATTTGGATAGGGTTAATTTTATTTAGCATTAAGCATGTCAGCAAAACGTAGCTTAACACGTAGTAGTAGGTGTTGTACAGGACCGTCTTCAGAAATTCATGTATCTCAGACACATGATATTAGCAGTTGTAGAAAGAATAATATTGTAATAATTCAGCCTTCAATAGAAAAACCTATTTTTCGTGGAATGGGAGACTCTAACCCGATGCAGTTTATACAAAAGTTACGTAAATATATAAACTTTTTAGGTGCACATGAAAGGGCGTTAGATATCGCAGTAGAATGTTTGACAGAGCCAGCTCTAAACGTTATGGGACTTAGTAGTAAAAATTGGCGAAGCTTAGATGATTTTGAGACTGATTTTAAACGTCGTTATTGGAGTGAACGACAACAAATGATTGAATTTACTAAGCTGTTAAATGGGTCGTATAATCCTTGTGGCAAATTATGTATGTACGAATATTTTGCTAGCCTGATGGAGGTCGTTGGTAATTTTACTATACCGTTTGATGAAAGACTTTTAATTGATTCGGTAATGCGACATGTCCCGAATCAGATTCAACAGTTATGGTTTTGTTTAGGTAGTAAAGCAGAAAGAAACATTTCATCAGCAATCGATTTTCTTTTTGGTCTAGATCAGATTGACAAAGGCACGAGTCAAAACGGTTCCATTAGCCGTGATAGTAATAGTATAGCTACCAATAATAATACACGACAACATTCACAGAGCAGGGGTAATAATTATGCGCTAGACAGAGGTTCATTTAAGGTAGCCCCTGTTGATAAGCAACGGAGGAAGTATAGACCCAGGTGGATGAGGAGACTCTGGCGAGAACAGGGTATTATTGTAGATACAGATAATTTTACTCAGGGGAACGCTAATGATCTACATAATGAATATTGATTTTGGTTACATAAGATCCAGGTTCGAATCCTGTGTAAGAAATTCAAGTATAATCTAGCATATTTACTCTATATTGTATAGATACCTAACGATACAACATATACATTTCAGTGTACAAAGAGAAGGTTTCAAGTTTAATATTCGTCTAAAACCGGCTAACAAGCTGTGCGTTACAGACGACTAATCAATGTTGAAATTCAAAATAACTTTAACATACGTCTAAAAACCGGCTAACAAGCTGTGCGTTACAGACGACTAGACAACGTTGAAATTCAAAATAACTTTAACATACGTCTAAAACCGGCTGAAAAGCTGTGCGTTACAGACGACTAATCAACGTTGAAATTCAAAATAACTTTAACATACGTCTAAAAACCGGCTAACAAGCTGTGCGTTACAGACGACTAGACAACGTTGAAATTCCAAATCACTTTAGCATGCGTCTAAAAACCGGCTGAAAAGCTGTGCGTTACAGACGATAAGACAAGGATGAAATCTTAAAATCACTTTAACATTCGTCCAAAAACCGGCTGAAAAGCTGTGCGTTACAGACGACAAGACAAGGTTGAAATCTTAAAATCACTTTAACATTCGTCCAAAAACCGGCTGAAAAGCTGTGCGTTACAGACGACAAGACAATGTTGAAATCTTAAAATCACTTTATAATCCGTCTAAGACCGGCTAAATTAGCTGTGCGTTAAACAAGACAACAAGACAACGTTGAAATTAAAAAAAAAAAATTGTAATTCGTCTAAGACCGGCTAAATTAGCTGTGCGTTAAACAAGACGACAAGATAACGTTCAAATTCAGAAATACCTATTTTCATATTTGTCCTTACCAGCTTTTCAGCTGTGTGTCAAAGAATTTACCAATGGGATCATTAAAAAAATAAGCATCCTGTATACGAACGATGGTTATAGCAGCTCATATCTTCTCCGTGAGGAAATGACTCAGCAACATGTGGTCAAGTCTTTGTTCGAATTTGTGTAGATTGAATTTCAGTTTAATTGTCATGATTCAACAGATATTATAATTACATGACCATATCAGAAAACAAAGAAATAATAAATATACCTAAGATTTTCCAGTAATTTACTGCGCTGCAGGTAATAAAATATTTAACAAGAATAATACAGTGCAATGATTGCATTATATTTATTTTATACACATATTATAATGTTCAGTAACATGTGTTTTAAACATTAAAGTTTTGTATTTGGATTCAATAAAATACCTTATTTTACAATAGTAGTAATAATGGAACTTTTATTACACATTTATTAATCGCAATACAAATGATGTAAATTACCATAAACAGATTTTTCATAAAAAATTGGCGATTTTAGTTCTTGATATATCGGTACTGTTGCGAATATGCATCAACTTTCGCCGTCATCTATAATAATAATAACAGTTTAAAATCTTATAAATGCCACAATTATTGCGTTTATCTAAAGATTTATACAAAAGAAAACAAGACCTCTTGACTTTGTTATGAAAGTCGATAGTGAATGTATGTATTTACCATTATTGGTAAAATGTAAAATTAAGTATGGATGTGAAATAAAAAACAAACCAATTATACGTTTCAATGTAATTAACAATTACTATTATGTAAAAATGATGTGTGAAAATCTCTGGCCAGAGTAAAGGTGATTTTAAAAGAAGATGAATGTGTATATACCAAGTGATGACTGCTGCAATATTGTTATTGAAATCTATTTGAATGAATGTGTCTCGAGGTTTAGTTTTCATATTATTCAATTAATTGACAGAATATCATATGAGATTAATATTACATAAAGACTTGTAACGATTACAAAGTGAATGTCTATACGGTTTTATATATTTTTTATTACGTTACAAATACAGCGTGTTTTCAATTGATATTGAACATGACGATCATAGTTATTGGGTTTATTCATAAATATATTTACTACTATGATTATGTTAAGATTAATCAGTAAAGATTTATTTAGCGTGGTAACAGAAACTTACGAGTATAATGCAATTTATCGATCCAAGATAAATGAATTTCATATTTAGAATTTAACTTGTTAATTGAAATAAGTATTTTAAAGATAACACGTATGTTCGATAGGTTGAAGTATTTCTCACGAAGGAAAGACCCAAAATGCTTAAGTGTTACTTGTTTATTGCCCACTTCAAGCAGACTCGAGTAGGACCATAAAGTCTGATTTTAAAATGCATAAGCGTTATTTAAGAAAAAAAAACGGGGTTGTTTGTTTATGTTGTTTAGTTCAAAGAGCAGCACTTAATTTTTTTTTATAGCCCTAGTTGGTGTAGAAAGTGAAAATATGTACATTTTAACTGTCTACAGAGAGGGGGGTGTAATGGCAACATATCCCATAGGTTAATTATTATTTCTAGAGATATGTCTTCTTACTTATGACAATGGAACGCACCAAATGATGGACACACTTTCTAAAACATAACGTAATAAAATAACATTGCATTTCTTTATCTTATGAAAGACAATGCGCATTTCTAAGGAACAAACCCATTAAGACCCTGTCTATTTTTTTAGACGGAATAAACTTTTGCGCTTTTGAATTCCACAGAATCGCCCAGGACCACTTAAACATGTGGAAACGATTACAATCAAAGACGCTTGACTACAAGGCACAATAACAACAACGTAGCGTCAGACAAGGAAAGCGCCACATGCTGCCAGAGGTGTGACAGAGAGGCTAAATCAACCCCGGATACCTATCTACGTGACGCTTGCCGCCCCGTCATTTCGCAACCAAATGATCTACGATGCGTTTGCGCAGTTTTCGAAAGTCAAATCCTTATATCAATGTTTATAAAGTCGGAAATAGATATAAGTAGCGATAAGATAATATTGTAAAAGTTTTCCTTAGGGAAATATGTAGTGTATGGAGGACTTCGATTGCAGCCGGGAAGAATGCGAGTCGCGCAGTTCTGTAACAGTTTCGATATTTTTGGAATATTATTAGATTAATTATCTAAATCGTACATTAGAATCAGTGGTTGCCGATCCAGTATTCACAGCTAAGTGTTTTATTACCAATTGTGTCGTGTGCATTCTAAATTATATAATGGAGATCTTATTTTATTAATTAAATTGGTTCAAATATATAGGTACTATAAATAACGTACTTTGTAAATAATTGGTTACAATAAGTAATATTGACCACTTTTATGATAATAACTGAGTACACACGACATACCTTTTATGATTGTTTTGATTGTCCTTGTGTGGTTTTTGTGTATAGAATTATAATATTGTGTTGGGTTCGATTCCCAATATTTAAATACCTACGACTTGAAGGACTGATTATGACATTGTTTTAACTTTTATGTATGATCGGAGATTGTACGTCACAGTGTAGATCAGTAATGTCTTACTGATCCATTTATGTGCTGTTCTATAACCACTGTGTATAATTTAACATTGTTATTATCAGATTATGACTGATAAGTACTTAATCATGATAATATTTAAACGAGTTCGATCCTCGTTCAATTGATATTAGCCAAAGAACCTTATATTGGATTGTTTTACAAACAGGGGGTTCGAATCCCTATTTACTGATATTTCTGAAAACAGGCTAAGATATTGTGGACACTTAATGTTGATGTCAATTTAATATATAACAGATTTATTTCTGTGTGTATGGAGTCCTTAAATATAATTGAATTTTCTGAGTGTTATATTATACATTATTGTCTTGGAATTTTCATTCAAGAGGTTGTATTTGTAATTAATGTTACGGTGTAATGTAATAATTATCATTATTTACTTAGCATAAAGAATACTTGCTTCTGCCAGGTTTTTCTGGGTTTTCCTGGCTTTAGCATTACATATTGAATTATGTTCCCAGAAAAGGAAGGTGTTTAGGTACTTTTGCTTTGTGTAAATTAAAAGACGTAGTTATATTTGGTATGATAGTAATTGTTAATTTTCGTAATAGTCTAGCATTGATAATAAGGTTAAGATTTTGTTTTGTATTTAAAACTTAATAGATCGAATAGGAACACACCTTTCCTTACTAATTTGCGATAATATATTTCAATTTTATAAATCGCCATGTGACTTATCAATCAATACCCCTACTTACCTCAGACCTTACTTATTACTAAGAAATTATTTTCACAACTATTTCGTTCCCTTGAGAAATAAAGTCGAGCACGAATTAAATACACGTCAGATACCATTACAACACTTATTTTCAAATAAAATTGTAAATTTGAGAAATATTCTTAGTCAAACACATTTTTATTAATCATCAAGGTCGGGCGGGAGACGTCAAAATTAAAAAAAACCCATGTATTTCATTAAGTCTTGTATACACGAGGTGTCTTAAAATCCAAAAACGCACTGCGTGTATTCCCAAATGCGTTTATAGGGAATAGACAATAATAATAGTTTAACTATATTAAACTTATCTTGACATCTGTAAGGTAAGGGCTTAAAGGTGTGTTCACGACTCTGTAAATGATAAATGTACGGGAGTAGAAAAATATATATTATTAATTTGCTACAAACTTAACATAGGCACAAAGATAAACTTCAGTAATGACTAAGCCAGGTGAATTGAAAGCTTGCAATCCACAGCAATTACAGTAAACCAGGACACGTAGCTTCGCCCGGATTGCGCCTTGCTTCTAAATGGACAGGTTTACTCGTCTCGAACACTGGCCTTCACCTTGGTCTTAGCACACAGATAATTAACAGTATTTTTTTAGTATAGAAAATTTCATTGAATTTTAAATTATTGTTAGAATAGCGAATTGGAAATATTAGGTCATTAATTTTCATTAAGCACTTAAGATTGAATTCTATCTTTCGTTTTGAGTTTAAAATTTCAAGGAAAGTCTATATTCAACTAACCAATGTTTTTGAGTTACGTGTTTAATTACGGTTATTTTGATAATTATATTTTGATGATATATTATTATTATTTATTAAAATATGTATTTTAAATAATTCAACCAGCAGCACACCACAACAGTTGTTGTATTTTTATATCAATAGTAAATAGTATTATATGCAACTATGTATTATGTAGTAGTATATAAGGCATTATAAGGATTTTTTAAAATGTAGCTGTCATTTTCTATAGATAAACCAGTGAATCCTTCGGATCTTAGTCGAATGTTTTAGTTTTAATTGTTTAAGTTTCTACTACTGCTTTTAGATGTACCTAAATGACATGACTGTGAAGCGCTTCGTCTCGGTACCTAAGTTATTACGGTACAAACGAAAAAAGGTAAAGGTTTAATAGCACGACAAACTTTACGCCACGAGGGAATTTAAAAGAACTATGTTTTTTTGAATGGATGCAACTATTTCATTATTTCGACATACCAAAATTTGAAAAGCAATTAGTTTTAATACCTACAAATATTTAATACGAACAAAACCAAATATTTCCGTTTTCTATTAGGTACTTACGACGTGGGTGGTCCAAAATTACTTTATCTTTACGTAAATATTTACTTTGATGTATACAGGTACCAAAGTAACTGATATAGCTCTCCGAATCGCTAAACTGAAGTGGCAACGGGAGGAGCATATTGCGCGTAGAACGGATGGCCGTTGGGGCGGAAAGGTTCTCGAGTGGCGGCCACGTACCGGAAGGCGCGGCGTGGGTAGGCCCCACCACAGGATGGACTGATGACCTGGTGAAGGTCGCAGGAGTCCGCTGGACGCGGGTGGCACGGGACCGGTCATTGTGGCAATCTTTGGAGGAGGCCTGTTTTCAGCAGTGGACGTCTTTCGGCTGATACGACGGTGATGATGATACAGGTACTAATAGGTACCGTAAAACCATATACACATTACGTATCTAGAATTCAATTATCATTTCACAAAGATGGTGGCCTATCCCACAAAACTTTACATGCGTAGAATTCTACAATATTGTATAAATTGCCATACAAATAGTTGACAATTTTGTAGAATTTTACGCTTGTAAATTTTTTGGTCCCAGGGGCCAGAAAATTGACTTACCACAAAACTGCAGCACATTCTTATGATTCGAATATTATAGTTGTACGCATATTTACATAGTTGAAGGAATAAATAGTGATTGCAAATATTGGGCAAACCAGTTTTATGACACCTAGGAATAAACTATTCTTGATCACAAAAGCGTTTGATAATCCTGTATGAATGATCGTTTTTATTCTGGCAGGTGCACCGGCTGAGTTGGCAGCTCTGCGCAAGACAGACAAATACTCGGTAATTACCAACTATTTGTTTGTCCCATTGGCGATTGAGGCGACTGCAGGTTGTTGGTGTTCAAAGGCTCTATCCTTCTTTGGAGAGGAGGGACGCCGCTTGCAGAAGAGGGGTTTGGACCCCCGCTCTCCGCGATCATTCCTGGTGCAGAGGCTGGCACCTTTGGACCCTGGGCTTCACGGGGAGGGCTTTTTGATTGAAAAGTGTGTGGGTTGAATTTTTAATTGTTAGTTTGTAAATTAAATTGTCGTAAGTCGAGCATTTATAATCTTAAAATTGATTAATTTATGTAATAAAAATAAATATAAATATTTATTGTTATATAGCCGCGGTTACAGTCACTAGTCGCTAAATGTGTTAGTTGTGAAATTGCAAAGAATCAGTCATAGTATGCTTTATTGAAATAATTATTTACGTTTGGAGGAATAGGTATTCTGCTCCGTTGGAAATAAAAAATACAATTCTCATAATTTAAACCTATGCGCAATGTTTACAATTTACTTTTCTCAAACATGCAATGAAATGTTGTCATTACGTGTGTCATTCGCCGCCGGGAAATATGTCGTTGCAGGCCTAGGCCGGGAAGTATTTTGTTTTTAATTTGAAAATAAACATGGCGTCTGTGTTCATAAACAGGTTAAGCAACTGTTTTTTTTAATAGGTCCGAACTTTATCGGACCAAAAATATTCGCGTTAATGCCTATTACACACGAACTGATAATCCCAAAAAAATCTGCATGATTTGATTTATTTCAATTTTATACTTCAACTTATTGAATATTAACGAAACTCAATTCACCAGTAACAAGAAAACATTCATGATATTTAATATATATTGATTGCTTTATATTTTTATTTATCATTAATACCTAATTATTAGGTTGTGTATAACAGCCCTAATACGGTTTATCCAAAAACTGCACAACCGGAAAATGGATCATTTCCTTAAAAAAAAAACATTTTGGCGGGATTAAAGGGTAATTAAAAAAAACCTTTATTCAAGTGGAATTAATTTTTTATTGTCGATGTTCATAAAATAAGATTAAATATGAGTTCCGATGATAGCAGCAATGAAGAAACAATCTGTACACCGCCAGAATTAAGGGCGGAGGCTCAGTTAGCTATAAATAACTTGTTGCCGCCAAAATCAAAGGAAAGATACATGAAAACTTATGAAAGTTTCTTAAGTTGGAAGACTGAAAAAAATGCCCATGGTTTTTCAGAAAATGTATTACTAAAATACTTAAAGTGAGATTGTAACTATTCTTAACATATATTATTTTAAGTTTAACTCATGTTATAAATGGAGTGAAAATGTAGTTAAGCATGCAGAGTTGGGCAAAAAGTAATATGATTACTCCTTCCGATTACTTTTGTATGCGTACTTTGTAATATATATTACAAAGTACACATACAAATGTAATATACAGAAGTAATCATATTACTTTTTGCCCAACTCTGAGCATAGGTAGATACCTAAAATTGCCAGTATGTTTAAGGCTGCAAATATGAAAATACAAGACTTGGCAGCACTGTGTTTAAATTGTACCATATTAAACATTTATTATTTGAATGGTGTATTTATTTATTTCATTGCATTAGTTTGAGAAAAGCACTATACATGCCTAGCCGTGAAAGGGGCTTGTAGGCTTCGTAACTAGTCTATAATACTCAGCCTGCAACCCCCTATTTCCCGGCGGCTGCAGTAATGTACTATTGATGTGAATGATTTAAAATATACGACCTGTAAAAAAACGAGATGTAGAAATATTTATTCAACGTAGTTAGCCTTTAGCAAACGGGTGTAAAACTGTATATCTAATTGAGCATGACAATGTGACCAGTAATGCATTGTATTAAGACCCGAACTATTGAAACTCAAATCGTTTTATTATACGTGTGTTACAAGCAGTTCTACATACGTAGGCAACATCAAAACGACGCCAATATTTTTACGGTGGCTTCAGTTAAGTAAATGAGACTACGCGACAGCGCCCATAAAAAAGATTTCAGGCACTTTAGTTGTTTTGTAGCTTTTGTACTACATACGACATGTTATTTTTAACGCTTCATAAAAATTTATATATGTTAATAAATTAACAAAAATAAGGGGGACCCAAAAATATCACTTTTTAACGGCAATTAAATCCAAAACAAAGTGATATTTTTAAATCTGATTAAAAATTATAAATTTCTAAAACACAAGTTGCCTCCTGTCTCGTATAGAAAGAACTTCAAAGAGTAAATCTTTAAGACACCAAAAAAGATAAATTAGGCAAGCCCAGACGAGATAGGTTTTTGCGTAAAGTATTAAGACAAATAAACAATGGACCGGGCGCACATTCAAATGGAAATGAACCGCTGTTTTGAATAAGTCATCCTTTTACACTGTAGTGGTTTAAGATATGGCTTATATTTCATCAAGTTGAGTGTTCGCTCCTCACACATTCACGGTTGTATTTTTCAAGTAAATCCATAATGTCAATAAAAAATTATGAAGTAACCGAAGCTTCCCAGCTCCGTCATTGCTGGTCCGATTAAAAAAAAAATAGTAGAGTAATAGACTGTTGGCGAAGACTTCTCTAGTCTACCTGATAAATAATTCGTTTTATGTATTTTTTAACCATCATCCTTCAAACATTCAAAAAGTATAACTTAGTGAAGTGTAACTGCTGATGATCTTCATATTAGTACTCTGCAACAATACGCCTGTCTTCTACAAGCCTTCTATAAAGCCTGTCATTCATGATTTTTTATTCATATATTTTTTATTAAAAGTTAGAGAGGAGGGGGACACAGTTTTATCAATTTCTGGAGCGAATTTCTCCGAAAATAATAGCTATACCTATTCAACGATACTCTACACTATAGGATTTCAGTAAAAGTAATCATTTACCTACTATTTTCAATATTTTATTCTACCACTTTGTCGGCCTGACTAATTTTTATACTTTATTAAATTGCAGATTTCTAGTACTTACAGTCACTGAGCTAAACTGCGGACAGACAGACAGACGAACATAGCGACACTATAAAGGTTCTTAGTTTACTGCGGAACTCTAAAAAGCATCAAGTACGGTATAATTCTTACAAAATATAGAACCTGTGGCCCTCCTACGAACTATG
>JALPQI010004498.1:0-63591 GCA_025490895.1 Thaumatotibia leucotreta
ATAAAACTCAGGTGACATACATAGTTTTATTCACTGTCAGTGGAAGAGTCCGAGGACTCGGAACCACCAACGTTTATAATAATCTTTTCTATAGTGTTATCTATTATATTATCTAATTTCATTTAAAAATGTATTTTCTTTTAAAATGTTGTATACCGTAGCCAACGATATGCCAGCAGTCTCAGCAGTCTTTTTCACACGGTCCGATTTAGTGGGATATTCCTTTCCATGGCACATTTCTGACACTAATTTATAAATATTCACCACTATCTGCTTTTCACTGGCAGCCACAGGATTTTTCTTTTGCCGATTCTTCTTTAGAGATGAAAAAACGTTAGCCGGAACCGGCTACGAAATCATCAATTTTAAATGTAGATCAACAATTAATAACGAAATTGAACAAAAACGATAACAACAATCTTTAAGCAAGCTAACAGCAATAGAAAACACAACCGACTCAACCGACAACAATATGAAATCGAATAACAGATAGTGACAGTGACATTTTAAAATTGTGTGAGAACTCTGCCTCTTTAGGTTTTTTAGTGTACAACCTTTCTATGAAAAATTGCAAACGCAATTTATTAAAATTCTTATCTTTTCATTTTAGAATATAAATTAACTAACATTATGTTTCTTATCTGTTCACAACACTGAGTAATGTATGTATTAATATAGCATGATAATAAATACGTGATATTTAATAACTCGTATTCACTGTTCGATCCGCAGAATTTGCCTGTAAAAAAAACCTCGTTCTGCAAAGGTCTTTCTAATGCTAAAAAAAACGAAGTATAGTCTACTGTTGGATATAGGCCTCTCAAGTATTTACCTATGTGTATATTTGTTTAGCACATTAAGAGGTAATGCCCATAACCGTAACGCTGGCTTTTAATGAATTACGGCGGCTAAAGTTTATAGGTCACGTAACATTTAAATATTTCGCCAAGTATAGAAAATCTCGAGATTCGTCCTTCTCCGGTGCAAGCTTTAATAAAAGGAAAGCCTAGATGCCTGCCGTGCAGATAGGTAGTCTGATTTATTGTGCGCCCGTCGGGCGTCGGTCCCTGACCTAACCTAATAAGCCTAGTCATGGATTAAAAGGGTCAAATTCAAAATCATGTTATGAGTCTTTCCGGTGGACATTTTAAAAGTCAAGGGCTATGAGAGTTAATTTTCTTATTAAACCCTTATTGTCTTTTAAATGCACTCCTTTCCTATTGAATTGAATGATAAAAATCACGACTACACTCCTACCAGTTGCTTACTATTGGCCACAGGAAAGAGGGGCTCTACAGTTTAGCTGAACACGCACTTTTTCTTTCCTGTGGTCGATAGTTAACAGCCTGTGGACAGGTAGTAATGATTTTTATCATACAACGCAATGAAAAAGGAGTACGTCTTAATGAAGATAAGGCTTTCATTAGAAAATCAAGCTTTATAGGCCATAACTTTTAGATTGTCCACCGGAAATACTCCGAACATGGGTTTGCGTTTGACCTAAAAGAGTAGTTTATAAAACAATGATATATTATCAAACCGCAATATGGGATTCGAAAGTACTGATAACACAACAGTGTATAAGTAAATCTAGGACATATTCATAGTTGAAGTGCAGAGACTTACAGACAATAAATTAATTAATCTCTCACTAATATCTATAAACTATTTTCTTGGCAAATGTTGTGTCATTTGTTGTTTCAACAGTACTTTCTAGAAAAAATAGTCCTAAAAGCTGTTAAGGCACATGATGCTCCCTTATCCTGCCACAGCCTTTATCAATACCTATGTATAGGTACAGACAACAAATTAGTTACGGGTATTTTCAAATTCAAATTCATTTATTTCCAACAAATTGATACATAAGGTGTTGAATCCTCCTTTTACGCTAAAAACTTGTGTCATTTGTTGTTTCAACAGTACTTTCGAATCCCATTCTAATCGCGGTTTGATAATATTAATAGACGCCTCTGTGCTATAGTAAAAAAAAACAAATATAAGAAGAATTTACACGATTTGAATTTTGACACCAAGGGCCATACCATTTATACCCTATATACGTATAGGTTGTTTAGCTCAATGCCAAGGGCATAATAAAGGCCGTGGCAGTATAAGGGAGCATCGTGTGCCTACGGCTTTTCGTGCTCATTTCTTTTCTGATGATGCGTCACGTCATTTGTAAGTGTTATACGAAAATAAAATGAAGCACCCATCATCAGAAAAAATAGCCCTAAAAGCTGTTACTTAAGGCACATGATGCTCCCTTATCCTGCCACAGCCTTTTTCAATACCGATGTATAGGTATACAGGGTGGAAAGGGACGACGTTCCATCCCGCTACCTACCGAGTCTACCAACCATTACGATGAACTTTCAGTATGGGACCAACATCGAAATATTAAAAAAAAAATTAACCCCTCATAGAAAGTGAGTGATTAGTTAGAGTTCAATAGTATGGAAAAGTCAATTTTCCATGTACGCTTTCGATGTTGGTCCCATAATGAAAGTTCATCGTAATGGTAGGTAGACTCGGTCGGTAGCGGGATGGAACGTCGTCCCTTTCCACCCTGTATGTAGGTACAGGTAACAAATTAGTTACGGATATTTTCAAATTCAAATTCATTTATTTCCAACAAATTGATACATAAGGTGTTGAATCCTCCTTAGTTAAAAACTTGTGTTAGGAGGTATTCGCTCTTTCATACAAAGATTTTGCTAGAAATAAATATAGTTATCCAAAAATTTATATAATTATACTTATATTCCTAATTGTAATTCCTAGTTGTAATATTTTAACAAGTAAGTGTTCATTTAGGCTGAACAACGTTTAGTAACCGGTTAAAATAGTTTTCATCCCACTTTACGACTTTTCTCAGAAATAATATATTTATGAGGTTCACGAGATACAACTCCTGATCTTCACATAGTATTTTTATTCGTACCCAACCCGTTGAAGAGATTGTAGCTACTTAACTACAAAGCCTTAAAAAGGACAAGTAAAACACAAATTGAATACATTTCAGGTAGGGTCCAGTTGGGAAAAATCTCCATAAGATATCCAAGATTTGAGTAATTCTGTATTAACAGGCCTAGCAACAACTGATGTATGAAAAAAAAAGTATTTGTTTTTTACTGGGCACAGTTCTAAATAGTTCCGTAATTAGGTCGACAAAGAGTGTGCAAAATGATTTGGACATCGGAATTAATTTTCTGACTCCGGATCTAATTTAAAGATTTCATAGAAACTTCAGTACATTTTGTAGGTAGGTACTGATCACAGTTGATATCTATGTTTTTACTTTTTGTTGCAACATGAGCTATGTTTGAGTATTGTGTTTACCTGGAAATAGCTTTTCTATAGTTACGGAGCCTAAAGAGACGAAAAAAAAGTCGAAAACAATAACTTTTTTTAAGCCCCATACATTTTAGGAAAATTTCTACTCAAATCCGGAGGCAGAAAAACTTAAATTAAAAATATAATAAAAATAAGAGTGATAATCAAACATCAAATGTCACCGTTTCGTAACTGTGCCCTCCAGAAAATCGATTTTTTTGAAAAATGACCTACCCTAATATGTAAAGCGTAGTTACACGATGGGCGAAAAGCAATGACATACATATTCGAACGAAAAATCAGTCGACTAGGTATAATGAAACGTACATTTTCGTTCGAATCTGTCATTTTAGTACTTATTGCCTATCGCATACGCTATGGGAATGCGATGTTCGCTAGGTTAGGTTAGTAGAAGTTGTTGGTAGGTGTCGCTATATTTTTTATTTAAAATATATTTTAATTCAACTTGTAATATGTAAATTATAAATATTAGATGTCATATACCAAAGAAAGAGTTCGTCTTCGGTGAAGACCGAGTGGCCGAGGGGTACAGGCATCAGCCGCGAAAGCTGAGTACGTGGGTTCGATCCCCACCTCGGACATTAGGTGATCTTGGTCGTTTTTCTTTGGTATATGGCATCTAATATTTATAATTTATTTAGTATTAAGTAGTGTGACTACTGGGGAAAAATAAAAAGTACAAATCAAAATATTTAGTTAATAAATCATTTGATTTGTGTTTTCACAATACGTTGTAATATGTATTTATTTAATTTGTCTTTTGGAATTAATTAACTGTATTTAAAAGTGCAGGCTGTATTTCCAGACATGGGACGCTTAATGACATAATCCTACAGGTGAACGTACCTGCTCTTCTCGAGCCTACTGGTATCATCAGAGATGATAGTAAGAGTCCTGATGATGTGTCTTTGGTCCCTTGGAGCATGGGACGGATACTATAACCTCGGTACAATGCCAGAAAGGCCATCTATGATAAAGGTTAGGCGAGTTAGATTTAATTGATGTAAATAATAAATAAATATCTTGGGACATCTTACACAAATCGACGTAGTTCCACGGTTTTAAGCTCAATTAAGGCTTGTGATGTAAGTACTAAGCGACGACATATACAGGGTGTAAGTCTAATACGGGCGAAGCTCTTAACGGGTGTTAGTTTACGACATAATAATTACATTAAAATAACTGTTACTTAAAATTAAAGCAACAAAATTTTCCATACAAAATAATTCGGCACGCAATGTAGAGCAACATACGCGAGTTAAGCACTCGTTGACAGCTAATTTCAAAAGCAGATGACATAACTGCCATATCAACAATAACAAATGTTCGTACATACATTGCTGCTCCGAGAATCTTAAAAAAAATCTGTGGGGTCATAATTAAGAGAAACTTTAAAAACCTTGTAATCCATGATTACACTAATGAATCCCATGCCTGGCTTAATTGATCGCCCGTATTAGATTTACACACTGTATAATAGATAGATACGAGTACAGTATATAGATACTTTAATATTTAGACAGCCATGACCAAGGACCTAATATTTATGATAAATAAATACGAGTACACATATAATGCTCTCGCCGGGTTTCGAATAGGCTACGGAGGTTGACGATATATTGTAATATAAATTTATGTAAGTATACAAATTGTGCAGATTTGTAAATTAACAGAGTGAGTAAGAGAATGTATAAATATGACTACCGTTTTACCGTGTGATGAAAAATCTGAACCCTGATTATTAGTTACGTACAGCTACGGTATTTTGAAAAATGTTTAACTGTAACACGGAACAAATAAAATGATGGCCTTTAGCTAGTTAGCTCAAAAACAAAACAAAAGTACCAACTAAATTTAGTCTGGCAAACAAATAATGTCATTAAAAAAGATGTATGATTTTAAAAATATCGGCACGGTGAGTTTATCTTCCATTAAAAAAAACATACCTACAGTCTGTAATACCGAGTAAAATTTTATGTAAATATTTTCATGTCATTAGGGTGATCGGAGCAGGAAAATAAACACAGTTTTTAAGATGTTCTCACTTTATTGTTCTTTCAGTGTACTTCGTTAATATTTTATTTAAAATAGTGATTTCATTGAGTGCAAAAATAATGTACTTAATGAAACGAGTGCTCTCAAAACATTATTTTAAAGTACATATATTTTAGGTACTTCTCAAATTTTATATAAGACAATAATATATTATACAAGACCTAAATAGACTTGATTAAACTCGAGGGGGCTTAAAATTCAGTATGAGTTTCTTTTATCTAATTAGATATTATAGTTTTCAAAAATTGCTATTATAGTTATCATTATAAAGTTTATAGTAAGTTGCCAAGAGTTGAGTCAGATCTAGTGAAAACCCTATTTAATTGATTGGAATGCTGTTTTTTACTAATTATAGGCTTTAGTTCGTGCAACTACATGATTTATTGAACGATCCAAGTCAACATATTATTTATATTTAATTTATGCAGCAGAATTTAGTTAGTAATGGTTAAATTATGGCTGCTCTCACATCAATTATAACTCATTACAATCTCTCTACTCATAGCAACTTCGACTATATTCCGATATAGAATATAAATAATACAGGTTACGTTAAACGCAAGACCTTAAATGACTAGGTGACATTTATTTGGTGTCTTTTATAATACCCCTTATAACAAAATATTCGAGAATAAGTTCAGCGGTACCTAAATCAGACACATCGAAGTTTTTCGAAGCTGTTTAAAGAGTTCTTACGTACGTTAATCATTGCAAGGCAATAGTACAATGCTTTGTACACTCATTTTTTATTCTTAAACCATAAATCATTTAACACATTTTCAACAATCATATCAACCAACTATCATAATCATAAAGACAATGCATTGTTACACATATGCTCTTAATTACTAACAAAAGTTGACTTCAACAAATAAATAAATTATTTATAATAGGTACTTAAAACAACGTCACACTTATTTCGGAAACTGTTTTCAGTCCCGCCAGAGTATTTGGACCTGGCTATGTTGCAGATTGTTAGTAGTACCGATGGAGTGCATAAAACTTTTCCTTCTTCATCTTTCTGTCACAACACTCACAAATTCAGTGCAGTGGAGTTCATGGAGACATAATACGAATTCGACGTTTCCATGAAAAGCCGAAGGAAAAGCATTATGCAATACAACTGCACTACATTATTGAAATGGCAACGCATGTTTTTTTGACAACAGCGGCCCTAGCACAAGTGGCTCACCACAGCAACTTGCGATGCAAAATCAATGCCACCAAACGAAGATAAGACTTCGTAGGTACTTATTTCAGAAAAAATGAACGATTTTCCCATCAAAATGCAAGAAACGTTTACCCTAGTCCTATTGCAACGAATTTTAATTTTAATAATAAAGTATATGATGGAGTGGGCAAAAGTTATTCTATGAAATAATATTTTGTTGCCGATAGTCTACTCTTACTCTTAGTCATAAATTGGTTACCTGTACTTTGAGTGGCATTAAATATAAAAATGTAATTTAAGGAGCCTTGGTGCTTTTAAATGTAAATATAAAAAATAACAATAAACAATATATAAATAGATGAACAAATTATGTTACATCTGTCATAGGTATAAGAGGTAAATGAAAGATTTCAGTGCTTGCGAAAGCAAACACCTTAGCAGAGTTGGGCAAAAAGTAATATGATACTTCTATAAATTACATTTGTATGTGTACTTTGTAAAAAATATTACAAAGTACACATACAAAAGTAATCTGAAGGAGTAATCATATTACTTTTTGCCCAACTCTGCACCTTAGTAATCAAAATCATGCTTACCAAATGAATTAAGTACTTAAAATTACACATTATTGGTTAACAGATCAAACAGAATAGGCTGTTTTCGCAAAATATGAAAGTCAAAGGCAGATAAAAAATAGGAATTCAAAATATCTTGTATATTGATGAGACTTAACTACATACAAATTCCTCATAATTACCTATTCTATATTCGCAGCGTTGTTTACGTGTCGCTGCATGATACCACTATTGTACATGTCGTAAGTACCTGCACGTACATGCCATATGCGTGCCATGTGTGTGTTTGAAACAACAATATCTCAGGTCCAAATAGGCACTGGTTAGGCTATAAATTGCCATATCAACAAATCTTTACTCAGTTGTTATTTTACACATTATGCGAAGGTACAATAAATAAAACGACTCTTAGGAATAAACATGGCCATCGGGGCTTATCGTATTAAAACTTGTGTTTCTTATACACTCTTTAAAATGCATAATTGTACCAAAAAAGGATCATCTTAAGGGTTAATAATAATCCCGCGAGAAAAGTACAAGTTTAAATTCTGTCAGTTTGAGTGCCTTGTCAATCGGTTTACCTGTAGGTACTTACCTACATGTCAAGTATGAATAGGTACTGACTGGACAAGTTTTGTACTTTACTTGCCCTGCTTATATAGGAACTGGTGAAGGTTCAAACTAATAAGCTGTTAATAAATAATAATAGTTATGCGATAGAAAATTGGACAAACACATACTAAGGTTAACACGTTGACATTGATATATTTAATTCTTTACTAGAAGAACAAAACTTATTTTAACAATTTAAGAAGAACTAAGGTAAATGGATTAAATTTACTCATATATGTATCTCAGTGCTTCTTAAACTTCTAAAATCTAACTAGTGATATTTATAATAAAAATCATTTTAGAAAGAAGTTGGTCAGAAGTTGGTAATACTAACGTATTTATTTTATATAAGAATTATCATAATTTTAATATACTACACGAAGGCCTCCAGTATAGTATAGGTACAAAGACTATAATAATATCTAATAGGAAAGTATCACTAACAAAGTTGACACAGGCAAGATGCCTGTTAGCTTACTTTTATTTTTGTCGATTTATATTAATTTATACATTATTGCAATCCGTGAGATGCAAAATAGCACTAGTCGTTAGAATGAAAATATCCGTTTGCTAAAAAGCATACCGTCGATGTCAGATTCCATTCTCGACTCGGGAGAGCTTTTGGCAGCTCACGGACTGTCATCCATGTGTCAATAACATACAACTTGGGACATAACAACATACTTGTACAATTAATTACAGAAGGATATGGTTACAACTAAGCAACGTGATGAGAAGATAATATTGTAGTTTTGTCATTTCGGTGACAGATTATTTTAAAATCTAACACACAAGTATTGTACACTAGTTGAGAATAATATTTTCCACTCTATCTACAAACAAAACAATCCACATAGGAGCGTTAATGGTGAACAGTACATCGTTTTTGCTTAAGATAAAAATGAACTTACTTTTTACATTATGACCAAAATTCTCACAGCTTTGTCTTTCATTGTTCGCTTGTTCGCGAGTAGTACGAGTAAATTCGTTAATCACTAAACTAGTAAGTACCCCTATATGTCGAGGTATTGGCAATAAATACACAGTATTATAAGGTAGATAACACTAGAACTCTTGGAGTCACATCACATGAAAACTGCGCGCATTCACGCATCTACATAAAAATAAACGCTCAATGTCAAATAAAAATCAAATTAATTAATGATAATATCTTAATTACTTTTACCAAGATTTTCTAGTCAGAGATTTTTGAAGTCTATCAAATTTGATGATTAGAAAAGAATATGACTGTACACTTTTTGATGGCCCCTCAGTGCACTCTTCTTTTTCTGAACGAGCGAAAGTACATTACCGGAATCTATAATACTATAGGCACTAGGACATCATAATCAAACTAAATAAAAACTGTACAATGTTTTAAACGCACAACGATGAGATCACATAGAAGTGGTATCGATTAAAACAGTTTTACCCGAATCACATTTAAGACGAAAATTTAGTCTTAAAATTTACAATTTATTATTGCCAAGTATCTAATAGACACTTACTACTTATGAAATAAATAGGTACTTGCATAAGAACATAAAATATCAAATCAAAACGTGACACTAAGTTGATACGCTTCTAGGTACTGACAAAACATGATTTGTTGAGGGTGTCCTAATTTGTAGGGAGGTACAATTTCATACTACGAGTACAAATGCATAATAAGTACCTAAGTATGTAAGTAATTACCTACATACATAAGGAAATTCTTCTGTAATAGTATTTACAACTGTAAAACGAAGCATGCTGTAAGTCCAAATTTTTTTTTCTATTTTATTCACTTTAATAACTGTATGTCTCATGTTTGAAACTGGAGATAGGTAGACGAAGCATTTCACATGATTCACGCGTAGGTACGCGTAGTGACTGAATATTAGGTATGTGAGATAGAAAAACCGAAAATGATTGAAATATGAATGATTATTTTGTGTCTACGCAGTCTACATATCTGCGTCGGAGAAATCAGTAAATTACAATTTACTTCTTTATTCCATCTAGGTATGCTTCTTGGTTACAGTTTATACTTAGTACCCATAGAAAGTTCACATTTTCTCTTAAGACTAATAGATATATTTTATTCATACGGATTAAGCTCAGATTGGAAATAAGTATCGAAAAGATTGCTTCTTATAATATTAAAAAATAAAATACAGTCTGGATCATAAGATAGAGGTACAATTATTTATCGATTTATGAAGTTTAAAAGGGGCACTAAATATTAGTATAATCTGTTGAGAAGCAAAAGTGGCAAAGCCCTTCATATTAAAATTTACTGTATGTAAACACCTCGGTATTTCGTTATTTTTCCGACATGATTTTTCCGAGTTTAACTAAGAGCAGATCAGTGCTTCTATAATATTAGTCAGTTGAGAAAAGCACTGTACAATTGTACATGCCTCGCCGTGAAATGGGCTTACCGGCTTCGTATCAATGTCCGTACCTACCTACTCAGCCGATAAGCTGATAATTTTGAAAATCTGTCGAATTTACAACTTCCTCTTTTTTGTCATTTTGAACTCGGTTGAAAACAAGGAAAACCCTGGTAATAGATTTTTTATACAAAAGTATTTATAGCTTAAGATGGTAAGCACTATAGAGTTTTTTAAATGGAAAATGTTCGACATGTAAAAATAACCATAAAGCAATAACAAAAAAAAAAGAAAATTCGAAAACCACAACTTCAAGTTTTATGTGAAAAATCATAAAAAAATGTATTATTTTATAAAATAATTTTAAAGTCATCTAGATATAAAAAAAATAGGTACAGGTAATTATTTAAACTAAAAAAAACAACATTATGAAATAAAACTATAAAAACGGATAAACTGGCGTATATTAATATTTCGATTCGTTTTGAACACTTTACAGGGTTGGTGATCTGCGGGCCTAAGTCGCCCATTAATATACGCGAGTTTATCCGTTTTTATAGTTTTATTTCATGAGTAATCATCGCGGTAAGGTAACCGAAAAAAATAAAAGAAACATTAATTACTAAACAAATATTTTGAACTAAGGTTTCCATTAGGGCTGACAACATTAGTTTAGTGGTATGTACGAGGCAGAGTACACCAGTTTCGTAATTTGCCATTTAACTTCAGACGCCGGGAAGATTAATTGGTTCGGTAGTTAATTTTGCCACCGTTGTACTTAGTAATTATTTTCAGATTAATATTACTTCGATTTAATAGGTAGTTAAAAAGTATAAGTTCACATTATTTAACCTAGGTTGCTTTCGTCAAATATGTTATCAAGTAGTGAACCGACTTAAGCATTAGCGACAAAACGTATCAAGAACAATGAACATTTCGTATGATTTGATGTTACTTAAAAATGTAATATAATACTTAAACCTATTTATTTTATATCGTAATCAATCGTAGTTTCGAACTACCTTGAGTTATAGCTTCAAGTAGGAAACTCACAATCACGTCACGCTCTATTCAAGTACTTAACAACTCGTTCGATGACAAGAATCTACGAAATATTTAATTCATCTAATTTTCAAAAAAGATCTAAATATCACTTTGGTGTTAAGAGTATAATTTTTAAAAGTATTATGTAAGAATCCCTCACAACACAGTGCAAATTGCTAGATCACTTATTTATTTTATTTATATACACTTTGCGTAGGTAACTATTCCGGCATCGCCCCGCCACAGGCGAACTTCTTGCGAACTTTGTTCTTTCAGACCGCTGTTTCTAGGTCTTCAGAGACTAATTGAAAATGCTCCTGACCTGGAACGGAGGGATGAATCAGTAATTTGGACAGAGAACAGACATTGGGGGATTTTGCTTTTGAAAGACATCGTCTGATCAGCATAGGACCATCGCGCCATAGGACCAATACTAAACAACATTAGATACAGATCTATAATATATGCACGGACGCAAAGTTCGATTACAGTTTCGACACTTCTGTGACCTGGCGTCTGAGTGTCAATTTTTGTGTTTTCCAGCTCGAAATTATTAGCAGCACAGACGTAGCATGACACTCACTCATCAAGTAAACGGCCAGGTCATGGTCTGAAACCCGCAGTGGCAGCTAGCCTGGCGTGCCAGACTGGCGCCGCCCGCAACCAGCTTCCAGCTCGAAATTATTAGCAGCATAGACGTAGCATGACACTCACTCATCAAGTAAACGGCCAGGTCATGGTCTGTAACCCGCAATGGCAGCTCGCCTGGCGTGCCAGACTGGCGCCGCCCGTAACCAGCTTCCAGCTCGAAATTATTAGCAGCATAGACGTAGCATGACACTCACTCATCAAGTAAACGGCCAGGTCATGGTCTGTAACCCGCAGTGGCAGCTAGCCCGGCGTGCCAGACTGGCGCCGCCCGCAACCAGCTTCCAGCTCGAAATTATTAGCAGCACAGACGTAGCATGACACTCACTCATCAAGTAAACGGCCAGGTCATGGTCTGTAACCTGCAGTGGCAGCTAGCCCAGACTGGCGCCGCCCGCAACCAGCTTCCAGCTCGCAATTATTAGCAGCATAGACGTAGCAGGATACTCACTCTCCAAGTAGGCGGCCAGGTCGTGGTCTTCAGCCCGCAGTGCCAGCTGGCGCGGCGTGAGCCCGGCGTGGTCGGCGCGCGCCAAGCTGGCACCGCCCGCCACCAGCATGCAGCATACAGCTCGCCGCTTATGCGCCGCCGCCTTTTAACAAAGAATAGGGTTTAGTAAACAGAATGCCATGCCAAATATATCGATGAAAGGCGCGATGAACTTGATAAATGATAACTCGACATATTTTGGTAACGGAAAATTAAATTAATTTGTGACAGATTGAAGTTCAAATTTCTTCTGGGTTTTATCTCGAGTCTTCACGCCATGCACCGATTTGGTCGAACGAAATATCCATTTTGGCTGTTGCAATGGATTTGACGCTGACTGTACCGTAGGTATGATAAATAATCATCATGTTTTCGTTCGATGTCTCATTTATACGTACTGGGTTTCAGTCATGGTCATGGTGTTTCATTGTTGATCCAAAACTGAATGTAAACTATGCGCCAAAAATACCTCGATTCAACTTCATTCCTAATATTATTATACATTCGCGTCTTGTCTGAGAATCCATGAATAGATTGACTTTTGATAGAAGTTCGATCTCCGAACTTGGCTTTGCCTCGGTTGATGCAAACTTGGTTGTTTCTGTTTGATTTAGTTGTGGCAACTTAAATTGCATTGGAATGTATTGGATTGGTAAAAAGCTATGGTCTGCATTTTAATACTCCATAAAAGCCCTAACTTATAAACTGATTTCGAATTTTAAAAAATCGTCAATTTTAGGTTACATTATGTAATATTACTGACGGCGTCTTGTTAAGTACATGTTGTATTTACAATCTAATCCAACAAAAACACAAAACAGTCTATTGTAACAAAAAAATGTGGATATATAGGTTCCACGGGACTCCTATTTTGAAAAGGCCAGTCACACGCATATGACACCTCTGGAGTTGTAGGCATTCATAAGCTAATAGAAGGACCATCAAACAACTCGTATTCATGTTCACCACAACTTATAAGCAGAGATCGGACAAATACGCGTCAGTGTTCGCAATAATATGGACAGGACTTTGGAGTCATGTGAGTTGATTGAATAATTAATCATTTAATAATAAAAAAAAATCCTATTTGACCAGGTTTATTTTGCCAGGTTGAAGTGGCAGTGGGCTGGCCATATTGCCCGGAGGACCGATGACCGGTGGGGTCAGCGTGTTCTCGAGGGGTCCATATTGGCACTTATACAATTTTTTCTTCGAATATTTTTACTAATACCGTTTTTTACTCATAATCATCATTACTCCGAAAATTTTTTCTCATACTTTTTTTCTTACTAAAAATTATACTTCTACCTACAATGTTCATAACGATTTTTATTCCGAAATTTTATCCTCCTAAAGTCGTCAAGTAGATTAATCTATACTCATAAAGTTATTTGAAATAAATTGTTTATTTCTAAACATTTTCCCATTAGGTTCACTCTGTTGTGGTATAATTCTTTTATGATTAACATAAACTATGTAGTCATAATGGGCTTTGTGCAGAAACTGTTGTGACATACTCAACTTTAGCATATTTCTTTGTTTGTTGATTTCGAGTTGTTCGAATATTATTCGAGCATAATTTCGATGCTCCTATTTATGATGAGGCATAATCTGGATGTGCATAAAAAGTATCGGCATAGGTTGTTTTAGCATAACAGAGAAGGAATAATTACAACCTCTCAATATAATCGAGGTAGTAGTAATATTCTATACGTTACTTACTGTGTTACTGAGCTGAGTACTTTCTAGGTTGCTAAAAAAAAATAACCTCGAAGACTAAGGCGGGAGCAAAGCTCCCGCCTTAGTCTTCTAACCTAACCTATCCGAGTCGGATCTGCCCCGGAAGGTTTTGTTCGCTCGCTTCGCTCGCTCACTGCAGAAATTTTCACCCTCACAGCAAATTCTGCCTGACGAAAAAGGCAAGTTTCGAACATGTGGCTACATGCCCAAAAAAATGCAAATCTAATTTCTGTCTTATAACACTCGGCGTAATTAATGATATGCCAAGATAGTTTCGGACAAAATAATATTCGAAATATTGTTATTTAAGCCAAGTGATGTTTCTGTGTCATTAAGTTGATGCCATTGCCAAAATAGATTATACCAAGTCTGTTATGTCCTAAGCGTTTCGGACAAAAAAAGTTTAGAGGGAACCCGTTTAGTACAGTACCTACTCTGCCACAACCTGATTTGTGCAGGTAGCTAGTTTACAGTAATAGTACGATTTATATTTAATTAAACAAAAATAATTCATACATAAAACCAGTACAGATAAAAATAAATACCTATAACATTAGAATATATAGCATAAAATAAGTATCATCATCATCATCATCATCATGATGATGATGATGATACTTATTTTATTAGAAATTTTTATTAGAATATATAGCATAAAATAAGTATAGTGTAAAATTATATAAACATAAAAGTTAGTACTAAAAATATGTATGAAAAACAATATTATGAACATCAATAATTCTATGTGATGATGATTATGAACAAAGATTATTCTAAATACCGATCATTATGAAGTAAAATTGTATAAGAAAAATTTTCGGAGTTCCAATAATCTAAGTTGCAATTTTATAAATACTTTGGCGCACCCGTTCTCGAGTGGCGACCACGCACTGGACGGCGCAGCGTGGGAAGGCCCCCTACAAGATAGAGCGCCGACCTGGTAAAGGTTGCGGGTGTCCAATGGATGCGGACAGCTCACGACTGATCTTTGTGGAACTCTCTGGGGGAGGCCTATGTCCAGCAGTGGACGTCAATTGGCTGATGATGATGATGATGATGATGACCTATTTGACACCTTAAAGCTTCGAAATCAAGTTACAAGAAATTTAACGTACCTTGTGCAGTGCAGTCTGCCCGCGCTCGTTGTCGCGCATATTCAAGATGGCGGTAGGTGCGCAGGCGATCAGGTACTTGACGATCTCCTTGTTGCCATACCGCGCGGCGATGTGCAGCGCAGTCTGGCCACTCGCGTCGATCGACAAGAGCGAGTAGCCGGCCGCGTGAAGCTCCTTCATCTGTCATGGGAAATTTAAAAAAAACCTAAATCCCTTGACAGTTACATCTACAGTTAAGCTGGATGCTTAGCCAAGTTGCCAATCGCTAAAGCTTAGTAAGCGTATCGTAGTTTTCCCTATGTCACTCTTTCGTATTAGTGCGACAAAGACAGTTTGCGTTTATGATTGACGATTAAGCGTTAGCGATTGGGAACTTGTCTAAGCACCCAGGAGGCTTATGCCACAGTATAAATAATACTAGGCGTCCAGTATGGACACACCCTGCCTCCCACGAAAAGTGCGTCCCCCCCGCTCCGGTGACAGTAAAGGTACCCTGGCGTGTTTTATCTCATTCTAATAAGCATCAGGCGCGTTTGTGTCATACATTTTATGTGTGTTACGTTTATGATTAAAAAATGTAATAATATTAAACTAAAACTATGATCGAATACAATCAGATAAAATAAATATTTATTTACATACATACATAATTAAAAGAATGAAAAAAAAAAACAGGTGGATTGAGAAACCCCTCCTTTTTGAAGTCGGTTAAAAATATGACGGGAATGATGACACAGACGGTAATTCCTATCAAACAACCCGCATTCCTACAAAAAGTAACTCAAACGAAGAACCTCTAAAATTATTCATTTAAAATTGGACCTACTTTGCTCGCTTTGACGAAATTAGAAACAATATAAAACATAAATGCGGAGCATTTCTTTAACTGTGCATTATAAGATTTTAGTCACCAACGTTTATTTATCTTATTAACTAATTGGATTAAGCGGGAGGTCGAGTCCTCGGAAGGGCAGCCCAAGATCGCGATTGTGAGCTTTCTTGCATGTTATGAAGTTATCACCCTATCTCCCCAGCTTAGTAGGCGTCCATACTTCCCTTTGTCTCTTTTAATAAATATAAATTAGACAAAGCCAACGTTTTAAGTCTTACCATTTTCAAATCTCCCACTTTTGCCGCCTTGAGGAGAGCGTCTGAAGTTTTCTCCAATAAGTTTCTGAAAATAGTTGCAAAATTACTACAAAGAACTGTGAGAGAATCTTCGAAGTTTTCACATCGTTCCTAACACTTATAAGCTTGGAAAAATAAAAAGTAAAAAGCTGCAATGCTTAAATTAATGGTTAAATGATACCTATTTAAGAGTCGCTTTGTGGAACTTCGAAAATGCCTTCCGTTCAGTCGAGCTCTCATTTGAAATCTACCTATAGAGCTATATACATATACATAATAATATAACTTACATATCTTGCTACTAAATAAAAAGTAACGTAGATAAATTATGAATTATTAGGTAGACAATAATAATAAATAATAATAATAAATAATAAATATCTTGGGACATCTTACACAGATCAACCTAGTCCCACGGTAAGCTCAATTAAGGCTTGTGATGCGGGTACCAGGCGACGATATACATATATAATAGATACATACGTATAGATACTTAGATACATACACAGCCACGACCAAGGAACAAACATTTGTGATAAATAATTACACAAAGAATGCCCTCGCCGGGATTCGAACCCGGAACCTCCAGCTTCGTAGGCAGGGTCACTACCAACTAGGCTACAGAGGCTGAGGCTATGAATTATGGTACATACTTACGTCAAAAGACGAGTCGTTTTAAAATGAAACGTAACTAAAATGTGGTGTTCCTGTGACTCTCAATTGGTTACTTCTACGCTCTTGCTCAATTATCGTCAATTTACTAAAGATAAGTAGGTAATTTATTTAATTGAGACGTACCTATAAAATGATTAATTTTATGAAACGGTGGCTGTGCATTATGCAAAATTCCATTTATTCAGTGACTCCTTTAGAATATCATTTATTTAGAGGCATTGTTATCACCTCATAATATTATACATTTAAAAGCCTGTCAGAAGTTAATGGAACGAAATTATTTAGGCTATGACTCACTTACATCTAAATTCCGGTTTTATAATGTCGCGATTTAATGAATAGGTACAATTTAATTTGTCACTTGTTCTTCTCCCAAAATACCCCGTGTGTACCCCGATATAAGACTGTATGTTTTGATTTAGGTGGTAGCATGTACAATTCAACCGTTTAATAGTTATTTATTGTGTCAGATGACTCAGAAGATGAGTTTACATGATACAATATTAAACGTTTCTATGCTACGAAATCAAAACTTGCATGCCTAAATACGAGCTCAAAGATATTTTTGTGGGGGTTGTTGATTTTGTGGGGGTATTTGTCGGTCACTGTCTCTAATGGTATGATGGCCAAACTCAACAGTCCGTTTACTTTGTGCCAGCAAATAAACTATCACTAAATTGTGCATCAAATAATAATTTAATCTGTAATATAGAAATAATCCGAATAACTCGACGAACTTTAACCATAGATTTAAATAGAAAAACACCTCTATAACAATGGTTATGGTTATTAAAGAACTTATAGGCCAAAAAACAATGATTGCATATAAATATTTGCCAGTTTCCATTTTCCGAGCAAAAACAGTTGGGTCGGTTGCAAAAACAATGTACTAACCATGCGGGCTTAATGAAAACGAAAATCACGATAGTTTCCATTCTGTTACGAAAGTCAGTCATACAAACTATATGGGTAACTACGTAACAAAAAAATGTGTCGTTAAGTTTATTTTTAAATTAAAGCCTACCCTTAACTAAGTACAATATTTTTGCAATCGATCATGTAAAATTATCAGCACACTTATTTATCAAATAATAATTTCCCGTTTAATTTAAGTTTGTTAGCGCTAATTTTTTAAAAATAAAATACACCCCACTTCAGTTCCATCCTATCAGAGAAAATTAGATAATTGCCATGGAAGACCTGTATGCCCTGTATCTTTGCCAAGCTACTATTTTCTTTACTCATCTTACTCGTACTGGCATAATAAGGTTGCGATATTTAGTTCATCTAAGAAACGTAGGTATACGTTATGCAGGCGCTACGGGCTACAACGCGGCCAACTCATGCAGAGGATACTGCATTTTAAAACAGTTTAACTAGTAAACTTAGGTCTAACTAGTAACCAGTCGATAAAGTACCACATCACGGTCCTGCTTCGAGTTTGTTTTCCAATAGTTGGTGTTTTTGATACTGGATATTCCTTGATTAATCATTTAATGAGCTAAATATTTTTGGATATTTATTTAACTAAGTTGAAGTTGCAGTTTAATTGAGCTGTTAAGCAAAACCTTACAATTTTAACATGCATACCTATTATACCTAACATACAAAGTGTTACATTTCCATGAAAACGGGATTTACCGCATAACGTGGGTATAAAGCAGTACCTACTCTAGGACCATGTACGAATTAATTTCGAAGTAAATTAAAATTATTTCTTAGACTGAAACTGTTTCAACCAAACCAATACCCTTTTGCCGAAGTAAAACATTTGCTTTGCAAAATGAATTTACCAAATGAAAGTTGCTGTTATAATATTTGAGCAAGTGATTATTTGACTACACTAACTTATATTTGTTAAATAAATGTTTGGGAAAGATTATATTAGCAAAGACAGGGATGGGAAAACATTTAAAGATGGAAGATTTTTCTACGCATATTCCGATTTAATTTATTTGAATCCAGAAAATATGACAATTGAAATTAAGAAACTGATTCTTTGTTATTGTAGGCACTAAGATATAGCCATAATACATGGTTAGTGTTAGCTGGGTTATCCGGGACAGAAACATGTGGGTCATATATACATATATAATATACGTTATTATTCTCACCTATAGCCAAACACTTCCTGCTCAAGTCCAAAAAGTTTTTCATGAATGCTGCATGCAATAGAAGAAGAAGAAATAGAGTGCAAATGCAAATTCAAATGGCTAATGTGCGACGTGCTGTAATAGAACTATCATGATGACATCAACTATCAACTATTGCCTAACTAATTTGGGTACTGTCAATAGTAATAGTAAACGTACCCGTAGCTCTAAGGTTTTCTAAGCGTGCACTCTAATGCCTGCCTTCCAGCGAGACCGCAGCGAGCACATTAATGACACGGTTATCTTTGGCATGTTAGTAGGTAGCAGGTCCTGTTTTTCCCGTTTTTCGTGCTACGCACTTTCGTACTTGCATACTTGTTAGGTTCCGATGGTAACGACGACAGTGATAAACACCATCATAAGACCAAGGACCATTAGAAGCCTGCAGTTTACGTTTCGTAGTGCCACCAACATAGTTAAACGTAGTTATTAATGAAACCCCACCGCTCGCACTGGAAGGCGGGCATAACTGTAGTTATTGTAGCTCCGCCGTATGTATTTTTTTTTATTTACGCAACTTGTTAACACACTGCCAGTTGACGACTTCGAATTTACATTTATATTAAGCTAAGCTTACAGCGAAACTAGTTCGATTTGATTTGTTATAGTGTAATGTCGAAGCGATCAACCGCGGCAAATTATAATGCACACAAAGTACATCTAATAGAACGAACGTGTAACAACTTACGTTTTGAATCTGGCAATGGAATCGTGAGTCGGTTGGTGTTCTTTTGACAGAGGGCTCGTGCACAATGGTGGGGAATAGGAATCTTGCGCAGTGGGAGTCCCTTTCACCGCTGTGTGTTTTGGAGTCGGAGGCGGTTGGATTTTGGGGGTAGGAGCTATCGTTTTTGGAGTTTGAGGAGCTTGTGATTTTGGAGTTTGAGGGGCCGGAGTTTTAGGAGTCGGAGGCGCGGGGTAGGACGGCGGGGGCGTTTGAGGAGTCAGCATCTCTTCCGAAGTTCGAGCCGGACTGCCCAGACCGGATTCACTGTTGCAAAATAATAAAGTATTAATATTTCTGTAGCTCATGTGCGTAGTATCAATAACAGGAAATAATGTGTAAGTGGCAGCACATCAACCTCCTTTTGTGCTAAGTAGATATAAGTTTTGCATGCAACTTTCATGCAAACTTTGAATGCAAAAAGTTGAACCTTCTATACCAAAGTACAATTAACAAAGTTGTACCTACCTAGCATGAGATTCAGGGACATCAAGCGACACGCCCGCACTCGGCGTGTCTACGCTCTGCGAGATGTCTAGCGACACAGAAAGGCCAGTTGTGGTCTCGAGTGACATAGAAGGCCCAGTGTGGTCCAAAGATGTGGTGGTGTCGGGGTGCGCCGTGGACTCTGTGTCGGGCGTCATCGGCGCCGCGTCCAGGATGTAGATGTTCTCATGCCCGATGTCCGACGCGTAATGGAGATTCTCCTGGGCTTTGTCGATCCGGAAAAACCGCTCTGCTGTCACCGCTGTAAGTATAATTTGGATTATTTATTTGTTTCGCTATTCTGGCAAACTCATGTGTTCTCCTAGTGTGAGTTTCGGTACGATAATTAATACTAAGTGCCGGAGCTGTGATAGATGAATTAATAAAATAAGTAAGTGCCTGTTGAACAAGTTAAGAATTAGCGCTCCTGCACTACGAACCATACGAAAGACCATCAATTATAAAACTTGTTCAAACTTTTATTGTAAATCATAATTAAATTCTCAATATTTGCTGTGCTTGAATTAATAACATATTTCTTTTAGATTTCACGTTTATTCGCTCAGTAAGGCGCGGCCGGTCAAATGTAAATAATAACTCTCTTAACGATTCATTGGTTCAGCTACGTATTCGGCCGGTAGATCTCCTTCAAACTTACATAGGGATTTATGTATAAAAACCTTTGCAAAAAGGTCTGTCGAATTAAAATTGGTTAAAATACAAAAGGAAAATGTTTAGTGCAGTGAACTCACAGTCGACAAACCACCAGTCGAGGAGGTTCGAGTGTGCTTGAGATTCTTTGATCATATTCTGAATGAGGCCACGTATTTGCTCCAAGTCCGCAGCGGGGTTCACTTCTAAAGTCCCCACCCTCTCGGCTGGAATACAAACAAATAATTATTGTTTAGCCCTTCACGCTCTGTCTTCGCTTAGTTAAACTTTAATGAATGCCCCTTACCTGTCTTAGCGAGCAACTCCTTGTCATAATGATGGCGTTCGTAATCAACCATCGTAATGAGATTCACGGTGAGAGAAAGTTGGTCTAACGTTGTTTGACTGAAACAAGGGGAGTTAAACACTTTGTTAAGACATTTTAAGTAAAAGAGTTTTTGGTCGTTAATTGTATTAGTAGGCACTGCTTTATAAATTTGATACCATTAGGTATTGAACTTCTGTCTGTTTATAGTGACAATGAGAAGCTAAATGAAAAGCTAAATATATTTTTTTAAGTACTATGATTAGTTACGACGTGCACTGGGACATAGTTTTGAGCATTTTGTGTACACCTTGTTTTGTCTTTGATTGTACTTACGTAGTTTCTTGTGTAATACAAAATTAAAATTGGTTCAATAAATAAGCAGAGAATATATTGACATCTGAAACATAATATGTCAGATATCAGCTATTTTTTATTTTAAAAACATTACATTTAAGTAAATACTATCAATGTGGACGAAAACAGGCACCGACAAAATAAAATGTTGTTGAGAACACTCTCCCTTCTGTGAATATATTCGTGTATGTTTATGATCTAAGTCTTTTTTATTGTTAAGTTTTAGATTCATATTAATGAGTATTTGAGGAAGCATCTTTGTGATATTACAAATCTATTCTTTAAAAAACTTGCATATCATCATAACATAAATAAGGGATTTCGAATATGTGCCAATTTTTCGCAATTATTGAATTCTATATTGAATCGCAGGAACATCTTCCTGGGGGGTACCATGACGTCCTAATGCGATTCAGTTTAGGTTCAGGGAAAGAGACAGAGATATACGCCTCGTATAGCCTTGTCTCTTTCTCTCGACCTAAACTGAATCGCATTCGTACGTCATGGTAAGCCCCCAGTTCTGTTATCAGTATGCTTAGCCAAGTTGCCAATCGCTAGTTTTCCCTCTCTATCACTCTTGCATATTAGTGCAACAAACACAGATGCCTTTCGTTTACGATGAAGCGCTAGCGATTGGCAACTTGGCTAAGCCCCCTGTTAAGTCTGCCAAGTAATTGTATTTTTTTCTACTCACGGCGCATTGACCCGGCCAGGTTTCCTCTTAGCCAGCATCGTGGCCTGGTTAAGCCGCGACAGCGTGATGACGGAGGGGGCCAGCCGGCACGCCTCGCCGTCCACCTGCATGGGGATCACCTTCGTCGTCACGATCTTCGCCGTCTTGCACTGCGTGATGCAGGTGCCGTGCCCGCCCGCTTGGAGCAGAGGCTGCGAACCACAGATGTCATATATACCATAGATCAAGCAAACGTATCTACTTAGCGTGTCAAATGAGCTCAATGAAATCCACTGAGTTGACCGTCTTTAATCGCAGCTTGCGGGCGTCAAATTTTGTAAGTTGAAGTGAACAAAAACATTATTAATAATACCTCCTTAAGTAATATTAATTGCAACAACACAAAAAAATATGAATACTCAAGGGCCTGAGACATATTTAAAATCATAGGCAAGTAACAACTTCAGTACAAAATCTGACACGCTCGGCCGCCATACAAATGAATGAACTTGTTTCTTCTATCCAAATCTAATTCTGTGCTGCGAAGAATGATTATGGATGTACAGTCCTTGAAGAAGAAAAACCTTCGGTTGTATACCTGTCTCGCTCGCCTCATATAGGTATGCAAAAAGAGCGAGCGAGACAGGTAAAAACTGTAGATTTTTTAACAGCTCACGGACTGTAAGAGCATTTCGTCAGACAACTAAAACTCGCCCAGAATCCAATGTCTACTTGAAATAAAGCTCGTATCTCAGTTCTGATTCGATACTGAAATACGAGGTTACTATGAGTAGTGACAGTTTTTATAGTGAGTTCTGGTTGATCACGATTTCTCAAAATGTTTGTACATTTGGATTACGTCTTCGATATTTATAAAAATTACTAGGCTAGTAGGTTCAATGCTGAACACGATCCACCACTTTTTCCATATAAGCACGAGGCATTTTCTTAAACTCTGTATACTAATTCTCTAATTATTAACACAATTACCCCAAAAGTAACCCCATATCTTAATGAAGACATCACGTATCCATGAAATGAAATTATGCAGTAAGTACAGTTGATTGGTTTACAAATTTTCGCAAATTAGGTACTGTATCAACTCTCTCCTTTTGAATCAATATTTTATTATTAATTACGTAGAGACATAAATAACAATTCGAATACGACAAAATCTCGAAGTTTTATGGAACAGTTGATGTTGTTCGCATTTAAAATATTGGTCCCGTACCCGTACCATCAATTAAACGCCCTTAAAAGTTGAATAGGTACCTAGTAATTAAAAGCACTACGTATAGTCTATGACTCTATGTCATTTTGCTTGACGAGGTAGGTGCGTTTCTCGTCTGTGACGCTGATTGAGTAGAAAACTAGCACGAAACAGTAACCCATGTAAATGTTCGCCATTGTCCTAATTAAAGCGATAATGGCCCGCGATAACGGCTGCCGCTAAATACACCGTCGCCTGTCACGCGTTACAAGTTACAACTTACCTACCTATATACAAGTCAACAGACAGCCAAACAATAGGTATAGGTACAGCCGCACTCAGATATATCGAAGCGTCCGGAACACACTTAGGGTTATTGGCAGCCGGAAAAACAAAAGTTGTCCACTCGGTGGTCAAAAGTTAACAGCTTTTGTAAATCTATGTTACGATTTGATTGCATAGGGCTATAGACCGGAGAACCTTCTAGTTGAGTTGTACCGTCTATTGTTTTATCCCAAAATTAGTACAGAAATACCTTAACTTTAGGTATCTTCACCGAAAGGACGATAACCTAAATCTGACAATGACCCTTTTATCGCTATGGCAATTAATAAAGGCGTGTTCAGATATTTTTGAATGCTCCGGACGCTACGATATAGGTATCTGATGGCGACTGTACAATTTTAACCTTTAGATAGATGCATCAGCGTCATGCCGAATAACCAAAATTCTATTTTGAGGGGTCGATTGCAAAAAAATTATCCCTACATTAGTAAAAGACCTGAATGAAAAAAAATTACGTCATATTTTTTGTGTTGCGAAGTTAAATTTTGCCATAACGACTATTGGTAGCGGCAAATTAAATTATTCGAAGAGCGGTCAAAAATTCACGCCTTCAGTTTTTAAATTTGCCATCTTTTCTACTGCCAAAGATTGTGTGATTGGACTGAGTAAACCATTATAATAAATATTGGATGTCATATATACCAAAGAAAACTAGACCAAGTTCACCATCGTCCGAGGTGTGTGGGGTGTGAGTAAACTATTTATAATTTCTATGAATAACTTTCGTAGAACAATCGACGCGATCGTGATTTTTGTTTTGATTAAGCCCTTAAAACGATCGACGCCAGTGACACAGCGTCTGTGATCAAAAAAAATCTGACTCCTATGCCAGTGACACACATACGTGATCAAAACTACCGCACTCTAGTGCCACTAGCATAAATCAAGTTCTTAATCATGTGATCGCATCGTAATACGATAATTTTTGACACATGTGTTGTGTCGCCGGCATAGGAGTACAATCATTTCGGTCACACATGCGTGTCACTGGCATAGGAGTTCTAATAAGAAAATTTCGATCGGTGTAGTATTAGGATTTAGTGAAACAGTACCGGGGGTGAACGTGTTAATATAAAGTAAAATTTTGATGGAGTAGATCAGGCTACTAAATGCCTGTTTCACTGTGTAAGCATACGAAATATTAAATATGCAATTGTTTCTCATTGCGCTACAGCGTGAATGCTCAATGAGCAATTTTCAGTGCGAAGTGCCTGACACATATGGTCGGTCATTAATCACACCTTGCAACCATATTTCGGCTCCGCTCCTAATGCTATTACAGCAGAGATTTATTGTTCTCTAAGCCGCAACAGACTGTAAATCAAATAAAATCCCATTCCAAAACCACGTACTTGTAAAACGATTACTTTTATCCAGCCGATTTGTTAAGTGATTTAAACCCGTTTACAGATGCAGTGAATAATGTTTGGCGTGTTTTGTTGGACACGATCGTATTTATATCCCAATTATACAGTACCCACTAAATTGACTGAAAAATATTACTGAGGTATCATAAAAAGGAGGGAGGTTTTGGAAACCATAACAGTGAATTTTATATTTTTAAACGGTTTTTATTAACTTCACCGCGTATCAACTGTCGTCGATGCTTCAAATCTTGTGATCGATTTTTCGACCACTTCTACTGCACCGAAATCAATAAAATTTGGAACTCTTGTCAAGTCCCCATGACAATGCAATATTATAATATTTGTATCCTTGTATCTTCAAACCCTGATGCTGCAGACGTACTGCTTACCTTAACCGAGAGTGTTAGACACGTGAAAATGAAAGTATAGCATGTTTAGCATAATCAAATACTAACAGCCTGATCTTGACCTCCAACTCCTCACTCCTGATGCTGCAGTACTGCCTACAATAACCGCAAATTTTATCTTTTATCGATATATGATTTTAAAGAAGTTCTTTAGATATTAAGTACAAACATGTGAATTGAATACTAGCTTCCAACTCCTCAAATCTGATACTCCAGTGTTACTGCCTGCCACAACCGCTAGCTAGTTTAGCGATATGTAGATTTTTAAGTATTGCTTTAGATATTTGGTAGAAACATACGGATTTCATTATTATCATCATATCAGCCGAAAGACGTTCACTGGTGAATATAGGCCTCCCCCAAAGATTGCCATAAGGACCAGCCCTGTACCACCCGCATCCAGCGACCTTCATCAGGTCATGAGTCCACCTTGTGGAGGGCCTACCCACGCTACGCCTTCCGGTACATGACCGCCACTCGAGAACTTTACCGCCCCAACGGCTATCGGTTCCAAGCGCAACGAGCCCCGCTCACTGCCACTTCCTGCGGCCCTCCGGCCGATAGACTGACAGCGTGAGTGGTTAGCGTAGGGCGAGCTGTTGGGTCCGGCTGATAGACTAACAGCGTGAGTGGTTCGCGTAGGGCAGGCCGTCGGGCCTGCGGCCCTCTGGCTGTTAGAGTAACAGCGTGAGTGGATTGCGTTGGGTGAGCCATCGGGCCTGCGGCCCTCCAGCTGATAGAGTGACAGCGTGAGTGAATCGCGTAGCGTAGGGCGAGCCGTCGGGCCTTCGGCCCTCCAGCTGGTAGAGTGACAGCGTGAGTGGATCGCGTAGGGCGAGCCGTCGGGCCTTCGGCCCTCCAGCTGATAGAGTGACAGCGTTAGTGGATCTCGTAGGGCGAGCCGTCGGGCCTTCGGCCCTCCAGCTGATAGAGTGACAGCGTGAGTGGTTCGCGTAGGGCGAGACGTTGGGCCTTCGGCCCTCCAGTTGATAGTGTTACAGCGTGAGTGGATCGCGTAGGGCGAGCCATCGGGCCTGCGGCCCTCCAGCTGATAGAGTGACAGCGTAAGTGGTTCGCGTAGGGCGAGACGTCGGGCCTTCGGCCCTCCAGTTGACAGTGTTACAGCGTGAGTGGATCGCGTAGGGCGAGCCGTCGGGCCTGCGGCCCTCCAGCTGATAGAGTGACAGCGTGAGTGGATCGCGTAGCGTAGGGCGAGCCGTCGGGCCTTCGGCCCTCCAGCTGATAGAGTAATAGCGTGAGTGGTTCGCGTAGCGTAGGGCGAGCCGTCGGGCCTTCGGCCCTCCAGCTGATAGAGTAACAGCGTGAGTGGTTCGCGTAGCGTAGGGCGAGCCGTCGGGCCTTCGGCCCTCCAGCTGATAGAGTGGAAGCGTGAGTGGATCACGCAGCGTAGGGCGAGCCTTCAGGCCTTCGGCCCTCCAGCTGATAGAGTGACAGCGTGAGTGGATCTCGTAGGGCGAGCCGTCGGGCCTTCGGCCCTCCAGTTGATAGTGTTACAGCGTGAGTGGATCGCGTAGGGCGAGCCATCGGGCCTGCGGCCCTCCAGCTGATAGAGTGACAGCGTAAGTGGTTCGCGTAGGGCGAGACGTCGGGCCTTCGGCCCTCCAGTTGATAGTGTTACAGCGTGAGTGGATCGCGTAGGGCGAGCCGTCGGGCCTGCGGCCCTCCAGCTGATAGAGTGACAGCGTGAGTGGATCGCGTAGCGTAGGGCGAGCCGTCGGGCCTTCGGCCCTCCAGCTGATAGAGTAATAGCGTGAGTGGTTCGCGTAGCGTAGGGCGAGCCGTCGGGCCTTCGGCCCTCCAGCTGATAGAGTGGCAGCGTGAGTGGATCACGCAGCGTAGGGCGAGCCTTCGGGCCTTCGGCCCTCCAGCTGATAGAGTGACAGCGTGAGTGGATCTCATAGGGCGAGCCGTCGGGCCTTCGGCCCTCCAACTGATAGAGTGACAGCGTGAGTGGTTCATTTAGGGCGAGACGTCGGGCCTTCGGCCCTCCAGTTGATAGTGTTACAGCGTAAGTGGATCGCGTAGGGCGAGCCGTCGGGCCTGCGGCCCTCCAGCTGATAGAGTGACAGCGTGAGTGGATCGCATAGCGTAGGGCGAGCCGTCGGGCCTTCGACCCTCCAGCTGATAGAGTAACAGCGTGAGTGGATCGCGTAGCGTAAGGCGAGCCGTCGGGCCTTCGGCCCTCCAGCTGATAGAGCAACAGCGTGAGTGGTTCGCGTAGCGTAGGGCGAGCCGTCGGGCCTTCGGCCCTTCAGCTGATAGAGTGGCAGCGTGAGTTGTTCGCGTAGGGCGAGCCATCGGGCCTACGGCCCTCCAGCTGATGGTCGACTGACAGTATGAGTTTATATTTTATAGTCTCGAAATTCGACTTGTCCAATGTGTACAATATAAAAATGTAAGTTTGATTTTCTCAATAAACCAAATTCATTAACATATATTCCTTATTGTCAGATCTCTGTTATTTAAGGTATTGTATGAATAACACATCCATTTGAGACACTTCAGGCATTAAGGCGGACATTTTTTTAGTGTCGGATTCTAAAAATATCTATTCTGCAGCGATTCCCCTCTCGTTACACATAAAATAATGTCCATTACGTTTACATACATATGTGGCGTGATTAAAGCGCGAGAGTTAAACGCTAGCATGCATAATTGTATTGCATATTACAAACAACATCTTTGATCTAGAATAAGTAGGTATAGTATCGGAAATTAACTTAACAATTGCACTAAAAACTTGAAAATAAAATAAGTAAAAAAAGTTTTAAGTTAAACGGTTTTTATTGCACCAAAAACTAGAAAATAAAAATTAGTTGTAACTAACCGTAGATGCTACTTTCTGTAGATTAGTCACGTGAAACTATTATCACTGTAGTCTTCCCAAGTCGGATGCTGAAAACCACGTTTAGCCTCTATGTCAGTGGATTAAGCGTTACCTAATCGGAAACTTTTACCAAACTAAAATAAAAACGTGGGGCGTTATTATTAAGAAACATACAAGTTAAACAACTTTTATCAAGGCCAGACCAAAACTTATAACACTATTGCTGTCTTGATTTCTATGTGTGTTCTTAAATAACTATAGTGACTTAAACACAATTGCGTACGCCCCACGTTTTTATTTCAGTTTGGTAAAAGTTTCCGATTAACGCTTAATCCACTGAGATAGAGGCTAAACGTGGTTTTCAGCATCCGACTTGGGAAGACTACAGTGATAATAGTTTCACGTGACTAATCTACAGAAAGTAGCATCTACGGTTAGTTACAACTAATTTTTATTTTCTAGTTTTTGGTGCAATAAAAACCGTTTAACTTAAAACTTTTTTTACTTATTTTTATTACTTTTAGATATAATGTTTCTTAGTAACACTATTTAAGAACACTATTTAACACTATTTAAGAGCTACTATGATGAGTGTGATGGTTTCCAAAACCTTCCTACTGACCCATTTGGATGGATCTGATCACCCTGCATATTTTGTATAGCACTAAATATTTTTTTTTAATATCCGCATGTTATTGAATCTCTAGCTTATTGACTGATACCAGGGGGGCTATGATCTCTTTTAAGACCTTTTAAACTCTTTTAAACCTAAACTGAATCTCATTTCAAAATGAGATTCAGTTTAGGTTCCGCTTGTCAGTTTTTGACAGTTATTCTATGAAACAGACACATTGCGATTCAGATTAGGTCCTTTAGTAGTTCTTGGTAGCCCCTCCCAGTACGTATACAATTTATATAATGTAGGTACCTATATAAATAAATATCTTGGGACATCTTACACAAATCGACCTAGTCCCACGGTAAGCTCAATTAAGGCTTATGATGTGGGTACTAGGCGACGATAATATATATAATAGATAGATATATATAGATACTTTAATACATAGACAGCCATGACCAAGGAACAAATATTTGTGATAAATACACAAATAATGCCCTTGAAATCGAACCCGGAACCTCCAGCTTCGTAGGCAGGGTCACTACCAACTAGGCTACGGAGGCTGACAGTTTGTAACGACAATTGAGCACCAAATTTCAATAAAAACACGGTTTCGGTAAGGCGATATTATAAATAAAATAAATAAATATCTTGGGACATCTTACACAAATCGACCTAGTCCCACGGTAAGCTCAATTAAGGCTTGTGATGTGCATACCTGGGATAACTCGGGGCATTTATACGAAAGTGATGTAGCAAAATATTTTATCGACTAAAAATATATCGATGTTACTGTGAATGACAACATCAAAATGTTATTCGGCATAAATAAATATTAGGTACTTACTCTTCAATTAAAATAAAAAAAAAAATTTAAACGGGTAGTTCCGCGTTTATTTTAAAATAATTTTCAAAATATACAATTACTATTAAAAAATCAATATTTAAATTGTCATTTTGATTAAAATGACATCTGCATACAAGAGGCCCGATATCAGATATGACATCGAACCTCCGTACTGTAATCGAGAATGTTCAATAAGCGCATCTTTTATTATAATTATATCGACATCTTTTTAATCGATATCAAATCCCTATAACTTGCCCCCAGTTATCCCAGGTATGGCTGATGTGGGTACCAGGCGACGATATATATAATAGATAAATACATATAGATACTTAAATACATAGACAGCCATGACCAAGGAACAAATATTTGTGATAAATAAATACACAAATAATGCCCTCGCCGGGATTCGAACCCGGAACCTCCAGCTTCGTAGGCAGGGTCACTACCAACTAGGCTACGGAGGCTATTAGAATATAAAAACGACAACCAAGCGCAGATTCCTAAAGATATCGTACTTAATTGTCGTTACGAACCTGATTGTAATTAAGGGTTTTTTAGTGTCACGCTAATTTGGCGTCCCTAAAAGTAAAAATGCCCCTATGTGAAACATTACAACTGACAAATATAATGTATACCTATGGCTGATATAATGTAGGTACATAATATAGGCAAGTACTCAACAACATCGTGTCACTTCAAATACGGGTATAGTTTATGGGCAGCCATATGGTGCCATTATGGTTTTATTGTTCTGTGTAAACTTGATTTACTGAACACTTTATGGGATTACTTTTGGGTCCGTCCTTGTGTCAATGATTTTAGGTACGTACAGGCACCATCGGCCACAGTGCTTACACACATCTGGGTGCTTAGACAAGTTGCCAATCATCATCATCATCATGATCAGCCTATGTTAGTCCACTGCTGGATGTAGGCCTTTCCTATTAACTATGCGTATAGACGCATTAGGAGGTAAATGCCCATAATCGCCACGCTGAGCAACCGGATTGGCAATCCAGTAATGTGTCCACCATCAATCAGATCAAAACTGCTTAGTGACACTACAATCCCTTAGTCGACTCTTAGAAAAAAGTTGCTTGTTTAATATAAACTTACCAATTGATATGTGGTCAGTCCCACAACTTCTATTAACCCGTCTTCAGTTGAGGGCTCGAAAGCTCCTCCAGACTTGTTCCACGGGTGCGTGCCGCCCCCGTAGCTGCAACAAACAACATAGTTATAGGGGCATTTCTCCGAGTGTTTCAACCGCCGTGACTTCGGTGGCAACATTATCAAGGATCGGACAAACGCCCGTCATTATGAAAAAATAACCCTGTTCTGTACAGTAGAGACTTCCTAATCTTATGATGTTAACATATTTTATTTTATAAGATTTTTTTTTTTAAAACTATCACAAAGTATCTATTTAGGAGATCCCAACTCCTTCTTACTTGTACGTACCATGACTGTGAATTTGTGATAAATGGACGATTTATAATTTTTGATATGGAATTTTGTCTAATATTCGGTTACCGCGATAGTTATTCATGAAATTCAACTATTCTAACGCATTATATGGCGTATATTAATTACCGTTGTAACGACGTTTCGAACAATCATGGTGTGTACGTACAAGTATCTAAGAAAGGGTTGGGATCTCCTAAGTAGATACTCTGTGTTAGTGTTATTAAAAAATATCTTAAATAAATAAATAAATGTCTTAAATATGTTATCATCATAAGATAAGGATGTCTCTACCATACGGAACAGAGTTATGTTTTCAAAATGACGGGCGTTCGTCCGATCCTTGAACATTATTATGAGTTTTCCGTGGGTATCTCATATTTTTTTTGGATACGTTGGTAGACGTTGCCCATTGGAGATCCATTAAATCACACCTGCAGGCCTAGCCAAGATGCCATTCTGCAATCGCATACGACAAGCGATCCGTACGAAAAGTCACGTGACCATTCCTATACATTATCATGGTCACGTGACTTATCGCGCATCAATAAGCGATACGATAAGTAATAAATGTATTAAAATGACAGATGCGAACGAAACATCACGTGACTATCAATATTATAATTATATGAAGGGTCCACGGAAAGAACATGTCTAGTCAGTTCTAACTACAGAAGGAAAAACCACCTTACTTTTAACAGAATAAGGTGTGAATTTGCCCTGATTTTTTTAAGCACTGGACATGTTTTTCCCGAGGGGGTCCTCTCCTCTTCATATATTGATTATTTAGATTAATTCAATGAAATTTGTCCAATTGCTTATTTCAATTGAATACAACGTCCTTATGCTCAATTTCACAATCAATCTTTCTTTAAGAGAAGGACACGGTAATGTATGCAAGGGCTATGTTCGAAAACCGCTCGGTCAACGCATTGTTCAGGTTGGGTATATCGTCCTTGGATTACCCTAATTTATAAAGCGCCTATTCACAATGTGCAACGTTCCGTGCAACATCGCATAAGCTATTGATCATATACGCCAAGGAAATTAAGGAGATTATCCAAATTGATCCCTCCTGATCGCTTCGGGCCCAATTCAATCGCAAACCATTTTAAAACGCTAAACAAACACCAGACCCAGACCAGACTGCACAATATGAGAAAAACAGATAGCCCTATATGCAGGGCCTGCATGGAAGAGGAGGAAACAACAAAACATATTCTTCTAGAATGTAAACAGGTAGAGGTATACAGGAGTAGTCAGTTAGGGACTCCAAACACACTAAAGGAGGCATTTAGCAACTTGAAACATACACTGAGTTTCGTGGAGGAGCATGGATGGTTGGAATAGGGCTCGCTATCACGCAAAAAAGGCACAATGGATGTCGATTTGCGGGAAAAGCCCAGAATAATTATTTAACTAACTAACTAACTAACCATTTTAAAATGAAACAATGATTTTTAAACATCATATTAATTTTTCTCCATTGAAATTATGAAAATCTACGTAGGTACAGCAGTTTCTAAACTTTCGTTTGACTTTATCATTGCGTTGCGAATATAGTCAAACCAGTAAAAAATTTGATAATCTTCAAGAAAAAAATTAATCACCGCCAATAGAATTGAAATGTTGACCGCTGCATAAAATGTTTGCATATTTGTCAATATAACATTTACAACTATATAAAATAAGTAAAAAAAGTTTTAAGTTAAACGGTTTTTATTGCACCAAAAACTAGAAAATAAAAATTAGTTGTAACTAACCGTAGATGCTACTTTCTGTAGATTAGTCATGTGAAACTATTATCACTGTAGTCTTCCCAAGTCGGATGCTGAAAACCACGTTTAGCCTCTATCTCAGTGGATTAAGCGTTAATCGGAAACTTTTACCAAACTGAAATAAAAACGTGGGGCGTACGCAATTGTGTTTAAGTCACTATAGTTATTTAAGAACACACATAGAAATCAAGACAGCAATAGTGTTATAAGTTTTGGTCTGGCCTTGATAAAAGTTGTTTAACTTGTATGTTTCTTAATAATAACGCCCCACGTTTTTATTTTAGTTTGGTAAAAGTTTCCGATTAGGTAACGCTTAATCCACTGACATAGAGGCTAAACGTGGTTTTCAGCATCCGACTTGGGAAGACTACAGTGATAATAGTTTCACGTGACTAATCTACAGAAAGTAGCATCTACGGTTAGTTACAACTAATTTTTATTTTCTAGTTTTTGGTGCAATAAAAACCGTTTAACTTAAAACTTTTTTTACTTATTTTATTTTCAAGTTTTTAGTGCAATTGTTAAGTTAATTTCCGATACTATACCTACTTATTCTAGATCAAAGATGTTGTTTGTAATATGCAATACAATTATGCATGCTAGCGTTTAACTCTCGCGCTTTAATCACGCCACATATGTATGTAAACGTAATGGACATTATTTTATGTGTAACGAGAGGGGAATCGCTGCAGAATAGATATTTTTAGAATCCGACACTAAAAAAATGTCCGCCTTAATGCCTGAAGTGTCTCAAATGGATGTGTTATTCATACAATACCTTAAATAACAGAGATCTGACAATAAGGAATATATGTTAATGAATTTGGTTTATTGAGAAAATCAAACTTACATTTTTATATTGTACACATTGGACAAGTCGAATTTCGAGACTATAAAATATAAACTCATACTGTCAGTCGACCATCAGCTGGAGGGCCGTAGGCCCGATGGCTCGCCCTACGCGACGCGAACCACTCACGCTGTTGCTCTATCAGCTGGAGGGCCGAAGGCCCGACGGCTCGCCTTACGCTACGCGATCCACTCACGCTGTTACTCTATCAGCTGGAGGGCCGAAGGCCCGACGGCTCGCCCTACGCGATCCACTTACGCTGTAACACTATCAACTGGAGGGCCGAAGGCCCGACGTCTCGCCCTAAATGAACCACTCACGCTGTCACTCTATCAGTTGGAGGGCCGAAGGCCCGACGGCTCGCCCTATGAGATCCACTCACGCTGTCACTCTATCAGCTGGAGGGCCGAAGGCCCGAAGGCTCGCCCTACGCTGCGTGATCCACTCACGCTGCCACTCTATCAGCTGGAGGGCCGAAGGCCCGACGGCTCGCCCTACGCTACGCGAACCACTCACGCTATTACTCTATCAGCTGGAGGGCCGAAGGCCCGACGGCTCGCCCTACGCTACGCGATCCACTCACGCTGTTACTCTATCAGCTGGAGGGCCGCAGGCCCGACGGCTCGCCCTACGCGATCCACTCACGCTGTAACACTATCAACTGGAGGGCCGAAGGCCCGACGTCTCGCCCTACGCGAACCACTTACGCTGTCACTCTATCAGCTGGAGGGCCGCAGGCCCGATGGCTCGCCCTACGCGATCCACTCACGCTGTAACACTATCAACTGGAGGGCCGAAGGCCCGACGGCTCGCCCTACGAGATCCACTCACGCTGTCACTCTATCAGCTGGAGGGCCGAAGGCCCGAAGGCTCGCCCTACGCTGCGTGATCCACTCACGCTTCCACTCTATCAGCTGGAGGGCCGAAGGCCCGACGGCTCGCCCTACGCTACGCGAACCACTCACGCTGTTACTCTATCAGCTGGAGGGCCGAAGGCCCGACGGCTCGCCCTACGCTACGCGAACCACTCACGCTATTACTCTATCAGCTGGAGGGCCGAAGGCCCGACGGCTCGCCCTGCGCTACGCGATCCACTCACGCTGTCACTCTATCAGCTGGAGGGCCGCAGGCCCGACGGCTCGCCCTACGCGATCCACTCACGCTGTAACACTGTCAACTGGAGGGCCGAAGGCCCGACGTCTCGCCCTACGCGAACCACTTACGCTGTCACTCTATCAGCTGGAGGGCCGCAGGCCCGATGGCTCGCCCTACGCGATCCACTCACGCTGTAACACTATCAACTGGAGGGCCGAAGGCCCAACGTCTCGCCCTACGCGAACCACTCACGCTGTCACTCTATCAGCTGGAGGGCCGAAGGCCCGACGGCTCGCCCTACGAGATCCACTAACGCTGTCACTCTATCAGCTGGAGGGCCGAAGGCCCGACGGCTCGCCCTACGCGATCCACTCACGCTGTCACTCTACCAGCTGGAGGGCCGAAGGCCCGACGGCTCGCCCTACGCTACGCGATCCACTCACGCTGTCACTCTATCAGCTGGAGGGCCGCAGGCCCGATGGCTCACCCAACGCAATTCACTCACGCTGTTACTCTAACAGCCAGAGGGCCGCAGGCCCGACGGCCTGCCCTACGCGAACCACTCACGCTGTTAGTCTATCAGCCGGACCCAACAGCTCGCCCTACGCTAACCACTCACGCTGTCAGTCTATCGGCCGGAGGGCCGCAGGAAGTGGCAGTGAGCGGGGCTCGTTGCGCTTGGAACCGATAGCCGTTGGGGCGGTAAAGTTCTCGAGTGGCGGTCATGTACCGGAAGGCGTAGCGTGGGTAGGCCCTCCACAAGGTGGACTCATGACCTGATGAAGGTCGCTGGATGCGGGTGGTACAGGGCTGGTCCTTATGGCAATCTTTGGGGGAGGCCTATATTCACCAGTGAACGTCTTTCGGCTGATATGATGATAATAATGAAATCCGTATGTTTCTACCAAATATCTAAAGCAATACTTAAAAATCTACATATCGCTAAACTAGCTAGCGGTTGTGGCAGGCAGTAACACTGGAGTATCAGATTTGAGGAGTTGGAAGCTAGTATTCAATTCACATGTTTGTACTTAATATCTAAAGAACTTCTTTAAAATCATATATCGATAAAAGATAAAATTTGCGGTTATTGTAGGCAGTACTGCAGCATCAGGAGTGAGGAGTTGGAGGTCAAGATCAGGCTGTTAGTATTTGATTATGCTAAACATGCTATACTTTCATTTTCACGTGTCTAACACTCTCGGTTAAGGTAAGCAGTACGTCTGCAGCATCAGGGTTTGAAGATACAAGGATACAAATATTATAATATTGCATTGTCATGGGGACTTGACAAGAGTTCCAAATTTTATTGATTTCGGTGCAGTAGAAGTGATCGAAAAATCGATCACAAGATTTGAAGCATCGACGACAGTTGATACGCGGTGAAGTTAATAAAAACCGTTTAATAAAAAACCAAACTATAACATACTGAGCTATTAAATTCTGAGTACTTTTCGAACAACCCCCGTTTGCTTTTAACATGTTATAGATACTATTTATTGTTTTAGTAGGTACCAACCTGTTAATATAATCATAAATATAGGCAAGTACCTACAATACTATATTCGAACATAACAAGTACATGGATATACATATTATATACAACGTACAACCGGTATTAAGTTCAGGGTTACGAAGCCATCTAAAACGTTGAGCGGATTATTCGTATCGTCTCAAGCGAAATCAGATTAACATTTTGTGTTATATTCGAAGAACATCCAAAGGTTAATTTGGTATAATTTTGAGAAGGCAGTAAGAAAATAAGATACCTAATGAGCAAGAAACCGTTTCCAATACAAAAATGTAACTGTAATTACAGCTACATTATGACTTCAATGGTAAAAATATACCAACTGCGATTTACATGCAGAGTCAGGATCGAAACGATGCAACTTACAAGGGGCATGGTAGTAATATATGATTTCAAATAGGTACCGTAAAATCGATACCATCATAATGCCGCCTGTAATGCATAAGTGCTATCTAGCCCACTTAGGCATCAGTAATGAACAATTTAATAAGATTGGTCATAAGAGCATACCATTTTCATAGAATATTACTATAATTTGGTGATAAGACCAAGATGTGTTCTGAAAGTGCGTGATTATGAAATACTTAATGCAAGTTTTAAGGTTTGTTTACTTTTTTTTGTTTTCTACTCACGAACAGTATACCTACTTAATAGAAATATGCTAATAGGAGACAATAATCTACTATTTCGTTCATTATATTTCACGTACGAAAGCCGAAGGTGCCGGGTCGAATCCCGTCGAGGGCATTATTTGTGTATTTATTTATCAAAAATATTTGTTCCTATGTCATGGCTGTCTATGTATTTATTTAAGTATCTATTATACGAGTATATATCGTCGCCTGGTACCCACATCACAAGCCTCAATTGAGCTTACCGTAGGACTAGGTCGATTTGTGTGAGATGTCCCAAGATATTTATTTATTTATTTATTATTTCATACTTGGAACCTACAATATTGGAAAGGCATGTTAGGTTCGTTCGATCAATGTGAGTATTGGTATATGGGGCATGTCCTGTAAACTCGATAAACGCTCTTCGTTCTCTTTGGAACAATAGACATTAAGGCAAAATACCTCGCTCATTCCACCTCAATAAAGCTTGAACAACGCAATTAACGGACCAAATGATCTTTCGAATGTGTGACGATTAGGTATTTCTATTATCTATTAAGCCGTCTCAGCGTGCCGCCGAGGCTCCGAAAACCAGACGTCATACTGCGACCTCTTTATTTATGTAACTTTATGTGGAATGTGGAAAACAGTAAGAATAAAAAAATATTGTAACAATACATTTTTCGTTTGCTCATGATTTACACAATACCATCTGCATTATACAGGATGAAATTTAAATCGTGAATCGTAATATGTTTTTTAATTCTATCAATAACTAACAATTGGATGAGCCACAAGTTACTTAAAAATAGACTGGTTTTTTTTATTGCTTTTTTTAATTTTTAAGGTGATTCTAAGAAGTTATAACGATTATTTAAGCTATTTAAAACGTCAAATGTAATTAACATTATTTAATTATTAACGTAATGACAAAATTGGCGTTATTACCTAATTAGGTACTTTAATTTGAAGAGGTAGTAATTTAAATTATTCAATGAATGTGTCTTAATAATCCATTTTGATATTCTAAAGCCAAAAAATACAAAAACACAAGACCCAAAAAATACAAAAAAAATTAACATGTCTATTTTTAAGTAACTTGTGGGGCATTTAATTGTTAGTTGTTTATAGAGCTAGAAAAACATACTACGATTCACGATTTAAATTTCAGATTTTCATTTCATTTTTTATATACATCGTATGTATATGTACCTATCTATCCACTTGTGTTTAAATCGGAAAATTTTGTAAGTACCTTCCACCTATAGTGGGGATATTGGTTGTCACAACTAGATACCTAAAGTTAATTTCAAAGTTCGATTTACTTAACTAAAATGAAAATCACTAAATACCTATCATTTGCAAATACGACGTTGCTTCAGTTCTGACAACTTTCAGACGAGACGTACAACTTTTCCTGTATAAATATTAAGTAGAAATAGATCTAGCTGCTTAGGTACATATATATTACATACCTAATTACCTACAGACTATGCTTGTGATTTGTTTGTTTTGATTTACATTTTAGAGTTATTTCGAAACTGCTAGTTGTATGTTATCTAAAATCTTGTTAAAGCAGTTTTAATCTGGCAAATTCAAAATTAATAGTAGGCGGGTGGCACATTCAAATACCATTTCAGTGTCACTCCTTTTTCCACTGACATTGAAAGAAAGAAGAAAGAAAGAAAAGCAATCTATTCGCTAAAGCACACATACGCAGGCACAGGACTCGACCCAACTAGCAAAGAAGTCATATAAATCAAGAGTTATACGACCTTTAGCCATATAAGAGTTTTATAGTCGTTCTTAGTTAACCTGTTAGTCAAATAAACGTTATAAATCTGACAGTTTAGTCGTCCTACCAAATAGTCTAATTACTATGGTAAATAAACGTTTTTGCGACTTAATTATACAACAATCATGTAGAGGTTTTAAAGAAAACGTTTACTTAATGATGTTCAAAGTTGTATAAACGTTTTCGTCTTTTAACGGGTTTTGAAAAAACAGAACCGTCGTAATAAGGTCATTTTTAAAACGTCTACATAATTTTATTGTTGTATAAGTGATATCATAAAACCTTATCTCGACAGTTATATAGCGGTATTGAGGGTAACTTCAATATAACAAAAAGATATCAGCGGGACTGTTATCTACCTTTTATTCAACAGTTAGTTATATTAACGTCAAACAAAAACTTCGAAAAACCTTTAGTTGTTGCCGAACCCGTTATATTCCTTTTATTGAACTATATGTTTTTAAATTGATTTTACGTTACGGTTATAAAGCATCATGCAATTTAAAGTCGATTTGAAATTAATATTACAAAACATCAGTCGCCATTTCGTGAGCATCACAGTACTATTTAAAAGAAAAAAAACCATGGACGTTACATCGTCGAAACTGTACAAACAAAATAGCGGACTAGTAATGGCGGCTTAGTAATGGCGGACAATTTGTAGTCGTTATAAAAACCTTTACTTAAGATAAAGTTATATTGTAGTCGTATAAGTACAAATCCATGACTTGTTCCAAAATGGCTAACCTTAACTATAATAAAATATGAAGAAATATTGTTATAAATTATAATTACTTCGAATATATTAAGAGCGCGACAGCAAAAAACTGTACATCATCATAAACTTTAACGGTAAAGTGACCTTCCCATTCGAATTCAGCTCACGCCAAATGTGCAAACGCTCAATATATAGAACAACAATTTCTATTACTAAACTTATAAAATTACCTTGTATTATTTTTCCGTACACTTTTTTGTCACACACACCAAGTTTTCACGTATCTAAAATAAATGTCAGAAGCAGTTTTATGAATAAAACTTAAAAATGTTTACGTAACTTAAAAGTCCGATAAGCAATGAGTAAGGGTTACACTAAACCTTCTATAAAACAAAATGGTCAGTTATAAAACATTTATTTGATATTTAGGTCGCGTAAAGGTTTTTGTCTCTTTATACAACGATGTAAGTCGCCATGCAAACCTTTATTTAACCTTTATCTCACCAATAAGTCTTATAATTTGCGCCACTTTCGCCTTTTATAACCGTTTACCTTACGTTTATATGACCAACCAAATTAGACTAGAAGTTATATGCAAAACGTTGTCTCAACTTCTATATGACTATATTTTGCTAGTTGGGATCAACTATGAAAATAATACAATACCTACACGAAACTTAAAGAATAACATACCTATATATACAGTCTGGCCAGGGTTCTACTCACTCAAGGCATAGACTATATAATATATGTCCTAGGTCATGTTTTATGATTAGGTTACAGAAATAAGCAACAACAATAGTTAGGTCATGTAGCTTGTAGTTGCGCTCTCTCGGAAAGGTCCCCACGGAAAACCAGCGCCAGGGTCCTCAAGGGTCTCTCGGCATGTAGCTGAGTGTGGACCTTTTCAGATACGCTTTATAAATGTGTACCGCTGTCATTGTAATTAAGTTAAGTTTTAATTAAGCGTTCTGAATAGACTTCTATTCTATTCTATTTTACCTTGGAATGTTTAAAAAAACAATGGCGTGCACTTTGTGCTCGCGCAGCACCGGTGTGACGTCTTTGCCGTCACACTCCATGGTCACGAAGTCCGCCAGCCCCTTCCACTTGCGCTGCATCAGATCCTTGCCGCCCGCCGTCCCGTAGAACAGCTTGTTGCGTATCCGCGAGTTGAACTTCTCAGGGTGTGCCTCTATAACAAATGGACTTTTGAAGTTCTGTAACTCTACGCTGCATGGAACATGTTTTTTTCATCACACTTGCTGCCTAAGCGCGCCATTGTTTGCGCGCGCAGCGGAAGTAATAGAAAAGTGAAATTCCCTAGAGAGTAATAGAAATGTCAGTACGTCTTTTAATAATGTTATTTCTGAAAACTTATTTTTTTGTCAGCAAGTGTGATGAAAAACATTGTATGCATCATGATCGGTAAGCGGAATACTAACTCGAGACATAAAAGACTTCTAACGCTCTCGTTAGTAATTCCGTACTTACCTCCCTTGATGTACAATGTACTATTAAGTACGGGTGGTGTTATTTTTTTGACCTGAGAGAAGTGGTTCATTTCTTGTCAGGTCTAAACTTCGGAGGGCCATCTGTGCTGAAAAACGTCGTAGGAGTTTCCACACGCGCGAAAATGAAATTCGTAACGTTCATTTTGTTCCGCGTATCGTAATGTAGGTACACTAGGTACCAACTATTTAAGCTAGTTCTATGTCATTGGGGTAAATTTATTACCGCCCAGCATTATAATATTCCGGGTTAATCAAGAAGTTTCGTTAAAGAGAACTTTTGAAATACTTATCTAATTAGATATCGTATGAAATGACGTCAAACGACGACGACATGATGTTGACTGCTAGTGCTGATATTTATCACAGTCGGCCTCAAACAGGACGAGTACCTAGTTTATTACATGCCTGACTGTAAATAATTTAGTAGAAATACCGTACTATTAAATCATATTTGATGTTTGGTAAATACAAAATTCAGCCATTCTTGTTTGTTTAACATATTTATCTAAATACCTGGACAAATAACGGTAAATTTATACTATGAATTCATTTCAGTGCTAACATGTTGTCAAGTGAAATAGAGCAAAATGTTCAGTACCATTCCGGCTATCGGTAGACATTCGAAAAGCCGATATTAGCCATTAAAAAAATCCGCTACCGCGGAGAGGCCACTTAAGGACGGCATTAGAACCATGAAATCCAAAGGCGATACTGTGGATATGGAAGTTTGTAAAGGTCAGAGCCGTGAGATAAGGAGAAGCAATAGTGGAAACAGCCGTGTGGTGACTGCAGTAAAATTACATTTGTTACCACCCCAACTCTTCCCGTGCGTGTCGTAAGAGCCAACTAAGGGATTAAAGTATCACTTTGATAGAAGATTGATGATGGGCAACAGCGTCATCCTAGTGGCCACATTACTGCGATCGCCAATCTGCTTGCACAGCATTTACCTCCTAATGCGTATATACGCATACTTAATAGGAGAGGCCTACGTCGAACAGTGGACTGAGATAGGCTGATGACGTAATGATGTGAACAGTGGAAAAACATAAGCTGTATTTTGAAATAGAAATAGAAAATAATGTATTCATGACACACATTAAAGGACGAAGTAAATAAGACAGTATACAAAAGAAAAAGAAAAGATGCCACGAAATGGTCTCATCTCAGCATGTTGTTGGCGTGAGCCAGCGCTGATCTTCCGATGAGACCATTAAGTGAAAGATTCACGATCACGATTTTGGTTTACCTCGTGCTTCATGAAACTCAAGCGCAATATGGGCGTCGACTCCAAACGAGAAGTAGTTGTTGACAACGTTGAGAGGCAGCTCAGGTTTGGCGTTACGCGTGTCCTCATTAGCGGCCGCGGCGTTGGGTTCCACCGTCAGCTCCCACCGGTCCAGCAGCACAGTGTCGCTCTCGCCGATGTTGGCTAGGATCTTGGAGATTGGCTCATCTTCGTATCCCTGTACGAATTCGTAACATTATATGTAGTACATTTTCACGGAACAAAAAATAAGTAATATAAATGTCTAGTGTGTTCCGCCAACACGCGAGTACGAGCTAGCAGATGATTGAAGGCAAACGCTTGTTACTAACGCTGCGGCAGTTTATGGTACGGCTTCTGGGAAAATCTTCCGCAAATCTTACACAAATCAACCAAGTCCCACACTAAGCTCAATTAAGGCTTGTGTTGTGGGCTCCAGGCGACGATAAGTATAATAGATAGTAACATACAAAGACTAAATATACAGAAAACAACCATAGCCAAGTCACAAATTATTCACATTAGTTTATTCACAAATAGACATAAATCAATTGCCGCACCCTAACAGGGTTCATGCACCATAGATAGTTATAAGACCTTGTCGTAATGTATTGAACATGATTGCAATAAATAAATGAAATAAATGCTCTCGCCGGGACTCTAACCCGGAACCTCCGACATAGTAATCAAGGTCACTATCTACTAGGTACCATGGTGAGAACGTGTCAACCATGTGTGCTTGTCGTCAACTGACTTATCTTTAAGTGTACAAATTCATATTTCGTTTTTCTGAAAAAAATTAAATTTTTTTACATAAATTATATTCTAATATCAAAACTACACTTCATTTCTCGTGTACCCAGTTTAAGATATTTTAACGTGTGTTATCAATGGACGATTTAGATATGCTTTAACGGCTGTGGACAAGCGATGGCATTATAAAAACCCATGTTAGAGATTTTCGGGTTACTCCCGACCAAGAACCCATGTCAGGAACAAATTGAGTCGAGGAACGTCACTAATTCCGTCCGTCGATATGTCATGTACTGGTTAAGGCATGTAGAATTATTTATTTTCATGGTGTAGGTGGAAAACTGTACCTAAGGGCTACGGAATAATAAACAGTTATTGTAGTCTATGGACGCCTACAAGTTTACAGATATCACATGCGATTTGACTGTTGACCGTTAACTGCAATAAAGTTTTTGAGCTAAAAGCCTATTATTATAACTACGTTATCTGATTTGCCAATAACCGCAACTGATAAGTATTTCAATTGCAACTGAAACTCACAATGATAATTAAATAAATAAAAAGTGGTTAAATTGAAAAGTTTGTAATGTCTTTTAATACCCTTTCCAAGACATGAAAACATAAACAACGAAACGTAAGTGAATATTTCAAAGAACTAGCAGGTATTGTGTATTTCAAAGGAAGGGAGTTTAACCATTGTCGGCTGAAAAACCGTAAAAAAATACAAAGGGCTGTATCCATTTTATTTTTAAGCGAAATTGAAACCCGATGGGGTGCAAGCAGACGGCAAACAAATACTTCACGAAAAACGAAAGCGAGGGCAGAAATGTTGCCTTCTATTTTGAAACGATACGCTAAATTTTAGGGTTCCGTACCCTTCGGATGACAGACGGAGCATGTCTCGCTTCCGCTGTTGATAACGCCTTTTTGTCCGTTTGTCTGTTCGCTGACATACGAACAAAGATATTTTAACTCGAGAACACAGTAGCTCTACCGCGAACTTATGTAATCGGAAATTACGAGCATTCTGTGTCCGTCACTCGAAGGCGAAGGCGTTATCGAAGTGGAAGTAGGGATTCTGATATATTATTTCGGCTTTTTTCTATTCCCGGGACTTGGAATTTATCGACCGAGATTTCCCGGGAATTCTCGAGTTCTCGAGAAATTTGTTTAATGTAAAAAATATAAGTAGTATGAAATAAAACTATGAAAACGGATAAACTCGCGTATAGGTATTAATTAACTTTAACTTAATTCCGACGTTTCGAATACTTTACAGGGATCGTGATCTGCGGGCGACTGACAATGGAGGAAATTTGATAGATCTACCTCCATCAAAATAAGAAAGATAAGTACAAAACTACCATTAACCCTTAATTTGGCAAATTTCAAAAAAATCGTGCGTTCTAGCCTCCTCGCCATTGTATAGAGCAGAAAATTCTGTTTAAAAAAAAAATACAAAAAGTGGGCCGAAGACCATGTTCATTGTGACGAACATTGCCAAATTAAGGGTTAAAGAAAAATATACTAAGCCACAGACAATAAATTTTAGGGGTGGATGTACAAGTACATACTAAATTTGCAAATTAAGCTAGTTATTCATTACCTACAAGTATTTACAGAATGAAGCCAAGAGACAAAAATTAAATAATCTATGCCGATTCTTAGTCTTAATAATTACGTTAAATAATCAATTTTTAATACTAAGTTCAAGTTCATTAATTTACCTACTTAAAATGAGCTTAGAGTCGCAGAGTGGGAATGGAAAAAAAACATAGTGTTTAAGTGTTTGCAATCATTAATATTTTGGAATGAAATATTTAGGACTGCGTACACTTACCCACTGCGTAAGTTTACCCAAAGTGACTGGATCTATTAATAGTGACACCATCCACGAAACATAATTTCGGGTCGTTTTATGAATCCGTCATTGTCATTGTTCCATCGTTCGGAGTTTTGTTTATCGTTTTGTCGAATAATAAAATGTTGATGTTCAAAGTAATATGCCTTGTTTACGAGCTCGTTAACGTTATACGACAGAAAGCTACGGGGGATAATCATAACAGTTGCTTACATTGTTGATTTAAGACGTATGCCTAAAACAACACTCGGGATAAATTGCGTAACGCGCGAAACATACAAGGAGCTTAAGAATTACTTAGTCCTACTTTGATGTCTATAATAATAAAGATATAACCGGAATGTTTGTAATAATTACTTTCCTGCGTGGTACTTGTATGAAGAAGTACGGATGAAGTGAATATTTAAGTGTTTTTCTTCTAAATTCGCATATATGTATTCAGTCACACACACAGTCAGCCTCCGTAGCCTAGTTGGTATAGGTATAGTGACCCTGCCTATTGTTCCTTGGTCATGGCTATCTATGAATTTAAGTATCGATAATATCTATATTTATCTATCTATTATACCGTGTGTAAATCTAATACGGGAGATAAGTTCAACCAGGCATGGGATTCATTAGTGTAATCATGGATTACGAGGTTTTTTTTAATTACACTTCATTATAACCCAACAGATTTTTTTAAAGATTTTCGGAGCAGCAATGTATGTACGAACATTTGTTTATAAGTATTGATATGGCAGTTATGTCATCTGCTTTTGAAATTAGCTGTCAACGAGCCTTTAACTTGAGTGTGTTGCTCTACATTGCGCGCCGATTTATTTTCTATGGATAATTTTGTTGCCTTCATTTTCAGTAAAAGTTATCTAAATGTACTTATTATGTCCTAAACTAACCCCCGTTAAGAGCTTCGCCCGTATTAGACTTACACCCTGTATTATATCGCCTGGTACCCACATCACAAGCCTTAATTGAGCTTACCGTGGGACTAGGTCGACCTGTGTAAGATGTCCCAAGAAATTTATTATTTATTTATTTAAGTGAAACTGTCGAATACTTAGCTTGCTACAACGTTGGATATTAGTCATAAATAAATAATATAATTGATGATAATTATTAATGAATGATTTAGATAATTAACGAAAGTTCACGCTTGTTTATGTACCTAACCCACTAAATGTAATTTATGCAATGTTATCAACGCGAATGTCATAGCAACTACTATACTAACTCATTTATTAAAATATAGTAACAAAAGGGTAATTTAAGAATAAATAAATAAATAAATAGTTATCACGCAAGCACTGATGGAGATATTAGGTACTCTAGTCAGGTAGAGGAAAGATTGGGTAGGGCTGCGCCATCGCTTAGGCCAAAGAAGTTTTTGACGGAGTTAAATTTGTGGCGCGTACCCCGAATACACATGCTTGTAGCACGGAGTATGGAAATTATAATTTTCGATCTAAGCCAGCCCATTACTACGCTGAGGGATCTGTCCCAACGATCAGCGATTGCTTCGCCGAGATGTTTCACGAAAGCGGACATCTGAGGTGCGAATATCCCATACTACTATACTACTAGTTGTTTTTAAATATTTTTTCATATAATTTATTTTGGAAAGAAAAAGAGTGATTTAACTTCTTATTCTCCACGAATTAATTTGATACATATCAAAATTACCAGTTATTTAGGCATAGCAACTACTACTAATTATTTGTAAATATTTTATGTTGTTATTTATTTGTAACGTAAAGTTTTTCGCTTTTTCTTCTACACGAAAATATTTTTTTAATCTACTCCAGCAAGACTTCAGCAGCAATCGCACGCCAGCACCCTCAATTTCGTCCACTTGCAGCACAGCTTTTATTTGATAAATCTGAGACAAATTTCGCATGATAATCCTTACCCCGCCCCAGCCGAGTGCCCTTGCGAGGTCGTTGCCCGTGCCCAGCGGCAGCACGCCCACGGCTGGCCGCGACCCGATGCGGTCGAGCACGCTCAGCACCCAGCCCACGGTGCCATCACCACCGCACGCCAGCACCCTCAAGTTCGGGACTTTACGGAACAGCTCCAATCTGATAAAGAGATAATATATTAATCCAATGTACTTGAGGTTTCAGTTACAGTGGCATAAACTTCTCCTAACTTAGTAAGCCGCTAAGTACTGTTTGTCCCTTTTCGCCTTATCAATATGTCTATAAAAGCGAAAGGGACCAACAATACTTAGCGGCTTCCTAAATTAGTTGACGTTTATGAATACTTCAAAATCTAAAAATAACTAGTTATTTTGTTAATAGGAATAACTGTAGTAGATTTAGCGGCAGATTCAATACTATTAATTTTAAAAGCTGAAACAAACGGAGAAGTAATTTCCCCATCATGGACACAAAAAAGAAAATATCCATTGGGATAGAACACATTTTCGGAAATGTTATTTGAATCACGACCAAATTTCTACAAGGAAACACTTTGAAGCTTTATTTCTGCACATTAGAAATAATAGAGCTCGCGCTTCTACAAATATAAAAAAAAATATGACATATATTTTCAAATGATTAATTAGGTTGGCAGTAAACTTCCCATAATTATACCTACTCGTAATTTGTACCCGTGTTTAGCGAGGTTGAACTACTTTGTCATTCCGGTCCATTCCCGTAGTCAGGATTTAATGAGCATGTTTTTATCATTTTTGCATACTTATTTATCAGCACGAGTCCGAATCGCACGTAGTCAAATTTTGTTTACTTTTTGGAGTTTTAAGTATCCCATCATTATTCTATGCGCGTCTCATCGGTCACGCAGAGCAGTAGGTACCTATTCGAAAACGTTTTTTGACAGTTTGATTACATGGCCATTATATGTGACATTTATATTATTAATGACTTTTTCTTTACTGATTTACTTCTACTCCCAATAAAATAATATGAACTGAACATTTGACAAGGGTCGTACGTTTTGCGGTAATATATTGCGGTTGTAGTACCACCGGTTGCGGTTATATTCAATCCAATGGAGTTATATTCCAAGTCATTATGTTGTGGAGCGAAACCTTAAATGATTTGGTTGAAATTGGCTTCTCTTTGAGTAGAGTTAAACGAATAAATATTTTTTGATAACGTCCATAGTATGCACCCAGCAAGGTGGGCCAAAATGGTTTCAGACTGGGACCCACCCACCTTCGATGGTGCTGGCCGGGGCATTGGCAGACCGAGAAGGAGATGGCGGGACGACCTGGACGCGTTTTATTCGAATTGGTGGGGGAAATGTAACGACCGGGCCGAATGGAGGAAAAGAGGGGAGGCCCTTGCCCAGCAGTGGGACACTAAATCAGGCTGATAAAAAAAAGTCCATAGTAACCTTATTACCTAAAAGTAATTTAGCTATGTCTTAGAATATTAATCTGCACGAGCATGCCTAGTCAATATGCCATTCTTTAATCGTATACGATAGCGATAAGTAAATGTTTCAGAATGACTGATAGGAACGAAAAATCACGTGACCATTTCCATACATTATTATAGTTACGTGACTTATCGCTTATCGTATACGATTAAAGAATGGCATTTTGGCTAGGCCTGCTGATATTCATCCTGATATTATTTACGGTCAAAATTGACTTAATTACGAGTATATATGCAAAATGAATACAAGTAATAATATGTCAATAAATATACGGGAAATTAATCATAAATAGATGTAGATATATTATCAAACCGCGATTCAAATGGGATTCGAAAGAACTGTTGACATAGCAGTACCTATATAAGTCAATCTAGGATATATTCATAGTTATATTCATACATTCATAGTTTGAGTGCAGAGACTTACAGACATAGATTGATTAATCACTCACTAATCTATAAACAAATCTTTTCTTGGTAAATGTTGTGTCATTTGTTGCGTCAACAGTACATTCGAATCCCCTTCTGATTCCGGTTTGATAATACATACCTACAGCAGACAATCGGAATACTATAACGCTAATTGGGCACCCAGTACATTTAACTTCATTCAGGTATTGATTTATCCTCAAACTCAGCTTAATAGAATTGGCCTGACACAGAACTCTAAAATCATAAATATTCATTACCTAACAATGCGAATATTATGTAAAACGAATATTGAATTCCAAAATCAACCGTTTGCGAAAGGCAGGGTTAACAATATCTGATAAATTAGTCGGTAGGCTGGAGACACAATAACTCACTTAGCTTTGAACACCCTACAATGAACAAAGTACATTGCTCGCGAGAGCAGTCATGCAGTATCGAAATGATAATTTCATGCCTGTTACCTCAAGCTCAATGTACACCATGGGCGTGCTCGGTTGTTAAGTGTGCAAGTACTTATTTACCAAAAGCCTCGCATGACTGTTTTCTTTTTAAACATTTACGTCTACGAGAAAATTTATTGAAAGGATAATAAAAAGTACCTTATCTCGTATAAAAAATAAAGTAAGGGTTAAGAACTTAATTACTATATTTACTTATGAATTCTAAGGTTGACTGGCGCGATTTCAGGTTAAGCTTCTAACAGTGCTAACACGAGGTTAAATGTATATTACTAATAAAAATGTACCTAGTGTACCTACCTATGAACTCAATCAGTTGATCCCATGTTAGTTAGCTAAATTGAGATTGTGCTAGTTGGGCCAAGTCTTTACCTGTAGGTGGTACGTTATTTTATATAAATTAACGAATGGTGGGAGATTTTGTGTCAAACCAAAAATCTATACTCTATACTCGTAGGTAGGTAAAAGACAAACAGGCATACCATACAATAGTACATTTCGATGCACGTGCAAAAAAAAAATGTTTTTCGACGAGGGTGAAAGTTGGAGCCCGAGTGAAATGAGGGCGACAATCACCCAAGTTAAAAAGAAGTTTTTACACGTGTATCGAACGACTTTTTTCATAACAAGTGCCTTAAAAAGAGAAATTAACCCACGCAAAGCTTGCGCAAAGTTTACTTTTCCGCACTAGTTAGGAAAAAAGTTTTCGCTACGAAAGCATGATGTAGGACGTATGATGTGAGCACAGAATATTTTTTAAAAGATGTATATCTTTGTAACAAATATTTTTGCACTAACGCGCCACAACATAAAGTTTACAAAATTTAAAACTTACGTAGATTTATGCCACAGTAAAAATATGTAATACTTGTAATCAAAAATAATTAACTCAAACTCTAGCTTTTAGAAACTCAAACATTCGTTGCTGACAAGTTGATGTAGTTAGTTTAGGAAAGAAGAATGTTACACGTCGTGGAACTTGTTTTAATAATTAAGTGCTCAAGTTCTGATACGCGGCATGATAGAATCTATTTACTGAGTTTCAAAATTAAATTTGATCAACTTTTACCATTATAAAAGTACAATATTGTATCGCCTGAAGTAAATTAAGTATAATACTTACGAGTATGTGTTACGTACCCTACGTGCAAAAACTGTTGGTTAAATAAAATTTGATTTGATTTCAGTAGAAAACAAATTTAAAAAAATTTTAGAAAGTTTTGATTGATCGGTTTGGTCAAGTTAAAATATATAATATTATATTATAAATAATCACGTTTTACTTACTGTTATAAGTCCCAGTATATGTCGGTTCATTAATATAGTAAATAGTTTTGATGAGTTGTTGCTTATTGCTTTCAGTTAAATTCTCGTTATAAACATCCAAAATTTAGACCAGGGCCTGTGCCAGGGTGCTTAGCCAAGTTGCCAATCGCTAACGCTTTTTTTCTTTCTTATTACTGCGAAAAAACAGTTACTTATCGTTCACGATTGACGGTTGAGCATTAGCGATTAGCAACTTGGCTAAGCACCCTGCTGCTATTGGTGCCGTGATGTTTTGTAAAGAAGAAACATGTACATACCCAGGTCCAGGGCCTCCTTGCGTGAGATCGAACACTTGCCGAGGGTTCAACAGCCACTGGAACTTTTGCAGCAGCTTGGCGCCTTGATTGCCACCACTCTTCGGGTTGATGAACACCAAAACCGGCCTCACATTCCCAGTGGGTATCGGCTTGATTACAAAAGTCTTTTGCTCGTTCTTGGAATCCTTTCCTTTCTTTTTAGATGCATTTTTCTTTTTAGGCGATTTTCTTAGTGACGATTTAAAGCTGCCTCTTCTTGGAAGTTTTACTATCCACGACGGTGGGACGATAATATTGCTCTGTGAACCTAATAAAATGTAGTCTATATTAGCATGGCAGATTGCGAATCTATTTTTACCTCTGAATAGAGCATTGTTAAAGCAGGAAAACTAGTGATTGGATCCAGTTAGCTAGCTTGTACAATTGTTGAAGCAATTATTCAATAAATACGCTACTTCGTCTCTTGAAAAAGAGTAGTCTCATGTAATAAGTCTCGAACCTACTCATGCATATACTTTTGCGGATGAGCCCCGTCTTTTGTAGCTGGTGGGTCACGGTATGAATCAGTCTAGGTCGTTTGAATATACGCCGTAGGTGGTTTGAATTAAGTACAGTCAACGGCAAAATAAGATGTATATATAAATGGTCAAAATATGTACCAATGCACTTTAAATCTGTGTAATAAGAATGTCGTAAGTAATGTAAGAAAATTCCTTCGATACATATGTTTGCACTTGACTGTAGGTACATTTACTTGTATAATGATAAGGATATATTTTCTATTCCTTAAAAGTATTATTAAAATATAATTATACCTACTTCGTTATAATAATATATATAAGTATTGTTATCTTTATTAAAAGAAAATTCGTCACTCTCTCTTTTTGAGCATAGACGAGATTAGATTGAATTGTGTTTATAAGGCTTAAAATAAAAGTAAGTATTTCGAAAACGACACTCACCAAGCGAACACTGTTCTCCTATTCTTTGAAGATTGAAGCAACTTTCTTTATTGTGGTAGGAGTCTTTGCACCACGAACAACTGAGGGCGACGATTTCCTTCGAGCTGAACGACAACTTCCCTTGCAGTGACTGTTGACAACAATAACGAAAATAACTTTTGAAGCCAACATGTATGCTTAGCACATGATTGGTGCGACAGTATCTCGCCGCGAGATAGTCTATCCGTCCCTATGTTGTTAATATAGCTAGTGAAGGACGGGAGATCTATCTCGCGGCGACATACTGTCGCACCAATCATATGCTAAGCCTGCTGTGGTCATTTACATTATTAGTATGGCTTAAAACAGGATATTTTTTATGTTTTCATTATTGATTTACTCCATGACGATGACATTTGCAACAGTTCCGAAATATCGGGTGCTCGCTACTTAATCATTTAAATTTGCGTATTATATATCTCACTTTAAGTCATACAAATGTGAAATAAAACTATGAAAACGGATAAACTCGCGTATATTAACTAATTTTAACTTCATTCCGACGTTTCGAACACTTTACAGGGTTCGTGGTCTGCGGATGACAAATGAATGAAGTTAAAATTAGTTAATATACGCGAGTTTATCCGTTTTCATAGTTTTATTTCATGAGTGATCCTCGCGGTAACCGAAGAAAATATTATCATACAAATGTGTTAGTTTATAGTAAAACGTCCCACTTTGTCGCTTACCGTACAGACGAGATTTCCTTGTATCTTCATATGAATAAACTGACAAAGCGGCTTTATGGCAAACGACAAAGTGGGACGTTTTACTAAACTCACAAATAATAACGAAAATAAATTAAAATGCATTCAAAACTGCATAATTCAAGACAAGACAATAAACGAGCCAAGCATAAAAGCTACAGTGGATATCCTCGGCTGACAAGCGAAACTCACTAAGTAACAAATACGTGCTTGAAATAAAAGTCGTATCTCAGTTCCGATTCAGTACTGACATACGAGGTTGCTAAGAGCAATGACAGTATAGTGAGTTTTGGTTGTCAGCCGACGATTATGTATATACGCACACTCTCCGTGTCATGTTCGTGGTTTATTTCATTAGCCGTGTCTACAGAGTTCTGCGATTGCGTGCACCACCAGCAGCATCGGCGCCGCAGTGACTGGCAACAAAACAACCATGCAAAACACCACATGCGGTCAAACACAAAACATAAACAAAACTACAATAAATGCAAGCGAATTGATCATTACTCACATGAAAAGCGCGTGAATAAAAGCAATGTAACCTAGAAACCCCATTTTTTCCGCTTAAAATTGTGCTCGCTATGTGGGCGATATGCTAACACGTCATTAAAAATGAAGTTTTAATTTCGCGTCGAGTCGTGGCGTGCCGTGTCGCGTGCGAGTCACATGCAAATGATTGCGACGTGACAGCGCACCCGGTCGCTCAGCCCAGTGATTGTAGCCCTGCCCGCCAATGACAGATCTTCGTTTAAATTCAACAGGCTACGTGGTTTGAAAGCTGTGTGCTTAAACGCAAGCTGCGACGATTATGTCAATTCTGCGTCTCTAGGAATCGCGAAGCTAACAATACAACTCGCCGTGATTTAATACTCTATTTGCATGAATCTGTATTTACAGGATGGTACGAGTAGTACTTAATTTATGCAAGGATGGAATGAAAATAGATTTTGATTATATTTAAGATAATATTTATTTGTTAAATATAAGTACAAGGGTGCAAAATTGTATTTTACTTGCGAGTATGTAATTGAAGCACGAGCAAGTGAAAAGATTCTATAGTTGGTATTAAAATAGAATCCTGAGCGTAACGAGTGTTTTAACATACGTATTTTACTACCTTTGCACCCGTGAGAAACACAAAACTGTTTTCCTCACTATAACGAGTAAACTCAAAAAAATTAATTAGTAGGCATGTCGGAGTCGGTGAAATTGACAAAGTTAACATTTCTGCGTCTTGCGACAATTTTAGAAAAGTCTTGCAATACTTGGGTAAGAAACACTAAAACAATGGAACTTAATAAATACTTAAGTCAAAAAGTAAATAACGTGAAATTAACATATGTTCATGTGTTATCAGAATGTTTGTTTCCAGAATGTACCAATGAATTCTCACCTATGTTATGTTATGAAAGTATCTAGTACCCACATATTTCGTATTAATTAGGTAATCGGTCTGATTAATGATTCATTATCAAGCCAAGCCTGGGTAATGACGTCAAAGGCTTACACGCCTGGCAGCGCGGCCGCGTATCAGGTCATATCTCCAATATTCATGAGCACATTGCAGTCATGTGGAAGATGTATTTGTAGCGAACATCTCTCGAGTTGCGTTCGTGGTGAGATGCTCATTTTTCCTACAGGGGTTACGATGAGGGATAATCCGAAAGAAATGATGCCGGCATGAAAACGTAGGAATTGGACTGGAAAAAACAGTTTTTTACGTTTTCGTTTGTTTGCAGAAATACATTTATGGTAAAATGAAATAAAATTGCCAGTTTTGCAAGTCTTTGCAGAGTGAATCTAAGTCTCTTTACAGACTTTTAAGCCATATCTACATGTCGGTGAAATACATCAGTATGCTTAAGTAGCTGGAAGACATAGTTAATAAAATGAAGTAAAGCTACATACTTATTTAACTAGTTCACTACTTGAGTTCGTGCCAGAATCTAAACACAATGCAAAGAAAAATTGTATAGGAAAACTTTGAATTCACTATCCAGCGAAATAATGTTGTGAAAACTTTTCCCTGCGGTTCTTAAAATATAGATATTCGACGTTGTGCGGACCGACCGACGTATCTGACGGATGAGTAATTTTATATGATTATCGTTTATCACCATAGGCGTTGAGAACCCTAAAAAACGATACCTTGAAGTCATGGTACTTACATGCTCCTGTGCATTATGTATCATTTTTAAATACGCGATAATACATAGAGTTTTCAATCTCTTCTGCAACTCCTGTTAGTATATACGTATCGTAATTAGTTCAGCGGTTATATTAATTAAATGTAGGACAATTACTTTCCACAGGAATTTTGTACATAACTATGATACTTATTTCATTTTATAAATTATTCTACGGCACTTTTCACACATTATGAGCGATATGCAACTTAGACCAGGCAATAAAGATACGTTTGCTGTGTAGTTTATGTCTCATGGTCAAATGGGTCCAAATAGATATTTTTTATTCAGGATATTTCTTTTTGTATAATAAACACTGCGTTGCAATCAAAAATATCTAAAATCATGGTGCTTTTAAATACATTCAAAATAGAGTCTGAATGTTACCGTTTCAATGTAAGATTTATTTCTATCCGTATTATTACTGCCACCAGTGCGAAACTTTATACTATTGTACGAGAATATAAATGTGCAGTAAGGTACGGAGCCAGCAGAAAAGAGCTCGTTTAACCCAAACCCGCATGTTTGAACATTGAAAGACATTCGAGCACCTTATCCTTATCCTCGCGCGTTTCCAAGTAAAATAAACGTAATATTTTTCGGCTTACTTTCCGTTAGTTTGTTGCAATTTGAATTTAAACTATGGTGAGGCATATTAACGGGTCATTTGCAGAAAAAGTGTATGTGTTTTTCAGTTATGAAACAAAAAAAAACCGGCCAAGTGCGAGTCGGACTCGCGCGCAAAGGGTTCCGTACCATTATCAATTTATTATTAAAAAAATACAGTTAAATCAGCCTACCTCAAAAACTATAGGAGATAATTTTATCAAACCAAAAATCGTTGATAGAGTTTATTAATGTGCATAACATATATTTTTTTCAGAATTTTATATCGCGTAGTTTAAAAAATAGAGGGGGGGGACACATTTTTCAGACTTTGAGACCTGATATCTCGAAAACGATTTGCTTAAATAAAAATGTGATGTATAAACCTTCATGTCATTTTCAAAGACCTTTCTATTAATACCCCACACGCTTATGTACAACTAAAAAAAAAATTCTATCCCTCAGTTACATGTATGTAGGGCCCCCACCCCAATGGTTTTTTTTTACAATTTAGTATCACATTCCTGTAGCGGTTCATACAACACATATCCTTACCAAATTTTGTTACTGTAGCATTTATAGTTTCCGAGTAAATTGGCTGTGACAGACGGACAGACGGACATGACGAATCTATAAGGGTTCCGTTTTTGCCATTTTGGCTACGGAACCCTAAAAAGTATGTCACGAAAATAAGTATGTAAATGTATGAATAAAACGAAATGTAACGAAACTGATAAAAAAAATCTCTAATTTGTTACAAAATTTGTCATACCTTTAGTATGGGAGTAACTAAAGTGAGAAATCTCAATTTACATACTTATTTTCGTGACATTAGAAACAGGTACTTTTTTTCATAACTGAAAAGTACACACGATGCCGAGTAAAATGGTGTATAAAAAATTAAAAGGTACACTTTTTCTGCAAATGACCCCACTAGTAGTAGTACTATTAGGTATATGACACATCTTGGAGATCATAGGTGCTTAATTATCAAAACCTAGGCCTGGAAACTGAGGGCATATTGCTTTTCCATTAACAGACATCGTACGATTTCCAGCATTTTTGGTGCAATGTAGTTCAATTAAGGGATATGGTGTAAGTTATTTATAAGGAGAGTTAAGGTTCGTTATTGTCTTACAACGTGTTATTACTCGTTTCAAGTTAAACTGACCCTAGGATTCCTTTAACTAAGCTTCTAGGATTTTTGGTGAAAAGTAGTTGAGTTAAAGGAATCCAGGGGTTAATTTTTAGCTGTAACGTGTCATAACACTTTGTAACACATAGATGAACCTTAACTCGCTATCTCCTTTCGAATAACTTACCTATTTCACATCCCTTAATTGAACTACACTGTACCAAAAATGCTGGAAATCGTACGATGTACGATAAGGGACAGCCCTTACATACACTTTTGCACCAGATAAGAGTAAAAAGGACCATTACGCCTTCTGTATAGTACATCAAAATCCAAATAGTATTACTATTTTGAGTTAGCCATCATATTTGGAGCCGATATTTACATTTCTCGTTAGGTACGCTTTCAATTTCTATTCTCATTAATTTTAGCGCAAGTTCGGGTCTTTAAAAAGTTTGAAATATCTTCATATTTCATTGACATTGCTATCGACAATATATTTAGTTTGGCGCGTTTTAATATAAGTAGGTATTTTCTGCAGGCTGAGGTTCTGTAGGCGCGATATTATTTCTTTTCAACAAATAATCGAGACAACGGAAGTCCTTACTGGCTCACCAAGGACATAGGACAGTTTTTATCGCGACTTCGTCTGCACAAACATAGACGAAGTAGAAGAAAAACTGTTCTATGTCCTTTCTCGGGTGTCAAAATATATTTCCATATCTACTAAATTTCAATAAAATCGGTCCAGCCGGTTTTAACGTGAATAATACAATCAGCTGCAGAAAAAAGTAGACCCCCTTGCATACAAATTTGTATATTGAGTGTACAAACGGACAAAATTAAAAATATTTTCAAGAGTTCTTTCCTAGCAGGCGCCCTTCATCTGTAGGTACATGTTTATTAAGTTAGCTTTAGGAAAGGTTATGAGGAGCCACCATGTATCTATAGTACCTACCTACAGTAATATAAAAGTAAAAGGTCGGTTCTTTGAAACCCAAAAGTTTAACTTTTAAATAATACTGGTCTTTGGTCCATTTTTTGTTTTTTTATTTTCAAACTTCTAAGTAAGACTAAGTGCCAAGGAAGGCTGAATGTGAATACACGTCCATCCCTTGCTAAAGGGTTAAACTGGTTATACCAATCTTGCCTTCAGTACCTACCCACTGTTTATACCTATAACGTTCCAGCTTACAACTTTGACGTGAAACTTTGCACAAGTTGTGCATGTTTAAAAACCCCGCTGCAGTTGGACTGCGTTTTAATTTACTGAAACTGCTCATTACAGTCAGCGAAACTGATGAACGAGGGCGGGTATGAAAGCCTCGCCGTGAATGCGTGTGGGCCGGTCGTGACCTCGGCGGCCGTTATTACTTAATGTAGGTACTAGTACTTTACATACGGGTATTTACTATACAGCAGGGAAATAAAAGGGTTCGTTTTGTAAAGCTCTGTTCATGTTGTAAGAGTACCTAACATGAACAGAGATTAAAATTTAATACTTAGACAAATAATTATAATGAGATGGTTGGGCCAATTTTTTCAATGTTGTCCATACCAGTTTTTTTTTGTCACATAGGTATTTAAGTCACGATTCTGAGTAAAAAGCATATTAAAAGATCCAAATCCAAGAGATAAAGGGGGCCATTTTTTTTTCTAAAATTGGATCGCTGTATTTGTTTCTGATTTGGAACAAAATTGGACATGTTGAATAAAATTTGAGCCGTTAGTACTTCATTTATATAAAATATAAGATATAAATCGTTTATGAAAAGGCAAGAATGGATTGTGGAAGATACTTTTAAACACTGCGTTTCTTATAAATATGTTAAACCTCTCGTGATTTCAGAAATACTCGTACTACACGTGTAATTTCACACCAACGCAGAACAAAATTTGATTGTTTATTTTATTTGTAAATTAATACAATTAATATAATAATGGCCGCCTCACGTCGCTGAATGGCAATATACAATTACATAGGAATTAAATTTTAATCTAAAAAAAAGCAGATAACTATGACAATAATTCATAGCAGTAAAAGGTACCTACATCAAAGCTATCCATCAATCTGTACGCCTGTGTATGAAACTGGGAAATAACTTTGCATGATTGGGTTCCGAACAAAGGGTGCTTTCACAACAAAATTAATCAACAGTTTACAATACAATACCTCTCTTGAAGAACCTATTTCCAACTTCGGATGCAAATGTTGCTCAGTATTGTAAGATATTATATTTAGCTTAATGTAAACAAATAACAACAATAATACATTAAATATGCACAGTCCCTGAATCAACAGGTCGTGTTACTTTTGATTGTATATATCCACTGGTGTTTATACTGTTTATGTTACATAAAACTTTACTTGTAGGAATTAATTTTGAAAAATAAATCTTATAACGACTGCACTTGTGCAATATTTACTTATGTTTTTTGATACAATTTAACTTTTTATTTTTACCATTCGTTCGATCATTATTTGTAGGGAAATTTGAAAAATCTTGGGATGGTCACATTTTGTGTTACGGCAATCAAGAGTTTTGATACTAGGATATATTTTTGATGTTCTGATCATACAAAAGATAGTTCAGGAAAAACTTTTGTTAAAAATAAACTTTTTTAATAAATCTCCATTTACAAATCTGTATAATTTATATATAAAATGTAGGTACATAAATTAAAACTAACTAACCTAACCTACGCCAGCGGCATATCATCGCTGTCACCAGGTATATTCTGGTGAATGCATTTAGGATGAGGCTTAATATTCATCATGTACGATTGCAGAATAAATTGAGCTTGTTTCGATATTAAAATGTAAAAAAAGTTCGAATAACAATCCCTGTCAGAATACGGCTTCATAAAATATCAATGATTTAATGTCTGCCGTTTTCAATTATTCTGAAATTGCCCGAACTTTCGCCTGAAGGTCCACCTGCCGTTAGATAGCCGCCTAATTTATTAACGACCTAATAAAGCTGAGTTCGTCCGAGGACCCCTTTAATGACTTTTTCGTAGTTCTAATTAACGGGCTGCTCGACTGCTTCCTACATTTGGAGGACCTTTTAAGGTAACTGTGATTGTTTTAATTACCATTAGAAAGTCTGAAGCGTTAAAAAGCAGTAATTTGTGTATTCATTTCATTTCGTATTTTTAGGTACACTTTCTGGGAGACCGCACTAGACTAGCTAGGGATTTCATAAAAAGATAATATTTTCAGACAAATAACTTTCAAGATATAATTTAAGTCAGTGCGACAAAAATAGTAAGCAGGGTGGTACGCGAATGGATAAATAATTGATGAGCAAATAAATAGTTGTAACTATGTACCAAAATATTTAGTGTTCCTGGATACCTTTCTAAATTTTGCCATTTGCTGCTAAATCTAAATGCTACTGCAGTCTTTCAGATACTTTATATCGTACCTAAATCATTTAAGCCATATTTTGACTTATAGCCTTACATTCCAACAGTAGGCCACTAGGTAACTAATATATAGGTTAATCCGAGCTTTCCCCTACTTATTGCATAAAATGTACTCATAATAGACATCGCAAATTAAGCATTGTGGAATCCTGGGCTGTAAGTAGTCCATAATCTGTTGGGTCGAGGCTCGAGGTGCTATTTAAATAAAGATTGATGCTAAAACCTACTTACCGAGAGATTTCCTTTCGGCGATTTAATTTATAACTTTTTTTGTGTGTTGGAGATTGACGTGTAAAAATATGTATTTACTCGTAGTATTTTTATGATATTACTGGCAGAAGCAAGTACCTTAATTCGTAATAAAAAAACAGTAATGATAATAATGGGTATGATAACATCGACAGCAAAAAAACAAGCAGAAGCATGATGTTCGCAATTTAATAATGAGCTACTTGAGTAAATGATGCGCATGATTTCTATTTGTTCTGCAAAATTGTCATGCTATTTAAAAAAAAACACTATTTCAATACAAGCAATGGGAATCAAAATTAATAGCTTGTAAATATTTCTACCTACACTTTTTAAAGAAAAAGAAGTGTTTAGGAATTCGGGATAATGCCGACAACACTAATCCATACACATATTTCTGTGCTAAATAATTAGCTATGGTAATGATAACAATAGCTGAAACCCTCAAATTAATTTAAGTAGATGAATTATTAATTCTCCTCGTGTTCCCTAGACTCTTCTATTTCCACTGTGTACTGTGAACGCTAATACTACTAGTAGGTAGGTAGGTACTTACCTATGAACCTAGAATGACCCGGACACCCCGTGGCTACGGCAAACTGTGACTATGCGTCAGATTGTACTTATGTGTGTTCATAAAAAACCTCTTCTTCTAATGACGGGAGTAGTCGCAGAAACATGATGAAAATATGATGTAAAATCACACGGATTGTTAGGACACCGTTAATCACAGTCTTATCGACTTGGGTATCCAGAACATTCCTAGGTTCGGGGTAGTAAAGTACAGGTACGAGTAAGTTAGACGATTTTAAACCATGGGTTTATAACACGCTCAACAAACGTCTGGTAGAAGTGACTTCAGACTATTTAGTCGCTTATCTTTAACAACTGGCTTCTACCTACTAATGTCAGGTTGCTTTAAACAGAACCAAGCTGAAGCTGTTTTGGTTTAAAACCGTCCAGCGCATGCTTAACCATTGACATGCTTTTTGTACCTGTGGCTACATATCATCACTAGTATACATAGTAGGATTACATAGCAATACTTATAGAGTCTATCGCAAAAATCGAAGCACACGAGTGGTTTACTTGGGTTTTAGTGAGGATGATATGATATGTATGCTAACCTTGCCGCAAGCCTTGCACTTGCCCTTCTCGGAGCGACGGTGCACCCAGTGGTGGTGCGTGGTGGTCTGCTCGCGGTACTGCCGCACGCCGACGTCCCGGAATGTGGGCTTGCACGTGAACTGCACGCGGTCCATGAGGATGTCGATGCACGCCTGGTGCGCGACGATCTTGCACGCTGAACATTTCATGCGGGAGCCGTGTTTCTGTTTGGAATATACAGTGGTATTACTACGAGTCTTGTGTAAATCAGTCATAAAAGTAGGTAAAGTTTTTTAAGCGATGGCTTGATTCAAGATCGGTAGGTATTGTGTCATTTCAGATTATGGGACGTCAAAGGTTACATAATGAAATATAGTTAGAAAAAATGTGTCCCTGGTTTTCCTCACAGTCGCCTTTAAGCGCGCGGTTGTTTTGTGTATTACTCGTACCTAACCGCAGCGTTAGGCTCAGTAAAGGTGCATTCAGACCAAGCGAACATTCGCTATTCTAACCTCCCACTCTACGAAATTCGATCGTTACACAAAACGTGATTGGTTGATTTCGTAGAGCGGGGGATAGAACAGCGAATGCTCTTTTGGTCTGAATGCACCTTTAGACGCATGCGCCTTAGGATTGAAGATACCGTAAAAATGAAAAGCGCACATCAACGCTGCGAACAATATTTGGTGTGTGTATTCACAATACTCTTTAAGAATGCCTATCCCCAACGACATCATTGACACATTGGTTGGTTACTTTTCGTTTTCCCACAAATGCACCTATAAAGTTTTGCTGTTACAATAAAAACAAAGTAGGTACTTAAATGAAACTAAAAGTTAAATAAGACACTTTGAACACTGAACGTTCCTATAGTTTTACAACGTGTTGCAACTTTGTTCCACTATAAAAGTTTAGTTCTTTTGTTACGTCCCGGGCTAGACGACGGCTCGTCGGTACGCGAAGTTGTTTAATGTAGCGATTAGTCGGCGATTGGCTGCATGGCTGTATGAACTCGAAGAGTCTTTTGTCGTGGCGACAGTGACGGGTCTCTGCCGCGATAATGGTGGAAGCGGCTCATTAATCTTACATTCAACTACACGGCGCTTACGACCGACCAACAGCTGTCACACAATAGGCAGGAAACTTGCTAATGGCCTCCGAGGATATTACAATTTCTTACCCTGTCGCCTTTCTGAACCGACCTACATATTAACTCCTAATAAACGAAACATTAATACGCCGGTATTCTTTATTTATCGGTCGAACCGCTGCGATATTCAATGGAAGGAAATATTGCGCCGGGATTCATAGATTTCAAAGGCATCAGCAGCAAATAAATAAAAGATTGGCGAAAGATTATACGAAGGACATGGAGGTTTAACCTTATTCAAAGGAAAAGCGGATTAGTGGCTCGAATAATGTTATAAAGGCGACAGGTTGCAAACAAAATAATAAAACTGTGCAAGTTGGCATCGAGCAACGGGCTTCGGATCGATATTAAAGCTAACTTCTAATTAGAGTCAGGAGTAATGAAAATGGGTCACTTCATAGAAGTTTCCCTACAAAGTGTACCGTTTTCATCGCTTTTGAAATTAGACTTTCTAATTCGATGTTGGATTTTGTACACGTAATCAAAGTTACTATTTCAAGTATTTTCAAAAGTATCAAAGGCGCCAAACAAACGGTGCTTCGTAATATTAGGATAAGTTTTAACTGGTAATATCGTTCGAATGGTTCGAATGTCCGTACGCTAATACCTACATTAACGGTTAGGGCTATAAAATTCCCAGAAAGCTTGTGGTCAAACAGCCATCGTGGGTTCATTCCCGGCTCGTAGGTATCCTAGAGTAAAAAAAAAACTTATGTGCCGAACGTCATTTGATATTCACAAGTTTAGTGCTTCACGGTGAAGGAAAATATCGTGAAGAATCCTGCAAGCATCTGCGAAGAAATTCAAGGGTGTATGATGTATGCGAAGTTCCCAATAAGTTAGTATTGGGCCAGTGTTGGGATCAAAAATAGGCACGTTAATGTCGAATTGCGGAAAAATGGCTAGAATT